>CAUYRH010088866.1:0-14168 GCA_963574655.1 Perodicticus potto | reverse complement strand
CTATATTTATGTGTACACACATGCATATATATAATTTTTAGAATAATATATTGAGATATTGAAGTTTTATTTACTAACAAATAGTCTAGTTAACATTTGTTAACTAAAATGGGGCAAGAATCTAAGCATTTTCCAAAATATTATTTCCTTTTTTTTTTTTTTTTGAGACAGAGCCTCAAGCTGTCACCCTGGATAGAGTGCTGTAGCATCACAGCTCATAGCAACCTCCAATTCCTGGGCTCAAGCGAGTCTCCTGCCTCCATCTCCCAAGTAGCTGGGACTACAGGCGCCCACCACAATGCCCGGCCATGTTTTTTTTTTTTTTTTTTGGTTGCAGTCGTCATTGTTGCTTGGCGGGCCTGAGCTGGATTCGAACCAGCCAGCTCAGGTGTACGTGGCTGACACCTTAGCCCGTTGAGCCACAGGCACCTAGCCCAAAATATAATTTCCTAATGGTACAAATCATGTGGACAGATAATGTAATTTAAAAGAGTGTTGATGACTTTGTAAAGATACAGATCTATGTTCATGCATCAATGTGTTGTACCCACTAAGCTTTCCATCTTCTCTTTTACAGATGGAGAAAGGAGGCACAGGAGTTGGCGGCTGCATCCCCCACTGCGCCTCCTTCACTTTCTTCTGGGAACCGCTTTGCAGGAAACTTTACTGACTTCTCTTCTCATGACAGACTTTAAATACAGCAGAACTTCTGTAGGTTGACCACCCAAGAGACCATAAAAACTGGTCAGCATACACAGCTGGTCAACATGAAGAACTAGGCCTGGTGTACTGATATGTATGTGGGGTGCATGTTTGGTCTAAGAAAATTATTTCAACTTAAGGAGGTGGTCAACTAGGGAGGTTCTTCTGTACTACTTTTATTTAGAATTATATCTTTGCCTTTTCTATAAAACAGTTACAACTATTCAAATTGCACAGGAACTTTATGGCCACCCTGTATATTACTGGTGTTAATTTGCCTATTTGGACACTAGTCTCTGAACTCTGTGAGGATAAATACAATGGCTTGTTCACTTTAATTTTATGACCCATAGTGGATTTAATGGGCTATAATTGTAGGAGTAAGTAAATTTATAGAATTTAAAACCAGACATCAGACTGCCAACATACCAACGTAGGGCTTTTAAGACTGAATGTAAGTAAATTCAATAATCTGGCCCATCCTTGGGCTGCTGAGAACTGAAAGATTCATGGCGAAGCCCGAAAGCTGGGTGATTTTCCTTAGCGTGGTCGGTGTTGAAGAGGATTAAATCATAACTGGGAGTAAGTGAGGTGGGGGAAAGGAGATGGATTTGGGAGTGAATATGCTAACTTCTCACGTTAGATCCTCATGCCTCCAATGGTGTATCCTTGGACCTGTTACTGAATCTCTGAATCTGAGGACCAGCGAAGAGGTGAGGCAGGGTTGGACAGTCTACCCTTTCTTCCAGGAACCTAAATCTAGTCAGACCAACATCTGTGGTTGAAGAAGTAAGGCAGTACCTAGTTTGAAATATGGACGGATTCATTAAGCCAAACCTTTTGCATTAAACTACTTTGTTTCTCTGAAGTAGAATAAGATAAACCTCAATGCCCCAGATTTGCTCTGTATCCCCGTATGTTATTATCGTGGGTGTTCCACGGAAGGCTGGGTTTGAGAACCCTCGTTTGGATATTTATTTGGCCCAATGTTAGAGAGTATGTGACTGTGGCACTGCCATTTATTCCACTCTTCCTAAGAGCTAGTTATTCTTTGCAACAGGAGAAGAAGTGGCTTTACAGACTTCTGTTCTTACTCTGCAGCCCATTTATGTGTCTCAGCTGTTCATTCCCACTTTTGCTGCTCTTCGGAATTTAGGCTGCTGAAAGGGATTCACTGAATGTGATTCATCCCATTTCAAATTTGTTATTTGATCTTTTATTTCTTTAAATGACAGACGTAGATTTGGGCGGGGTGTGGGTGGTGCTCCACCCAAATCAGGAAAGTGGACAGTTGATTTAATCTGTCACCCGAAACTTCCACCGTATTGAAAGCACGTGGCAGCCTTCCTCTGTCTGCGCCGTCACTCTGCCTGCAGGGTCACTGGTACGGAGCATCCAACCAAGCTGTGCAGATAGGAACGTGAGTTAGTCTGGGCAGGAAGCGTAAACCGAGGGGTGTTTTGCTGTTATTAACCAGAGCATGTACATCCTGTTTCAGTCTATTTGAATAAATGTGTGTGTTCACTGGCTCTAATTTCCTATTTCCTTCCCAACTGAAATAAAGTGGCTGACACCAGAGCCTGACAGCTGGAGAAAGACGGGAGAGGCTGGGCCACATTCCCTTCTGCATCACTTGCTTTTGGAGTGTCTGGTCTAACGTCACACACTGAAAATATTTGTGCATGGGTTCGTTTAATCCCCAAACCGCCTAGTTCACTCTTCTGCAAACACAGCATTTCATATAAGTTAAATTAAATACCGAACTTCTACATTCAGGATTCCCACCCATTGATTATTACTTTAAAATAACCCAGGTTTATAATTCTGTCCAGACTAACTCACATTCCTGGCTGCAAAGGCCTACTTGGAATGTCTAGCCTTAGAAATTCACATTTTGTACATTTATTTCTATCTCATGTATTTAACCCACAAACTGAATATAGTTGAAAACAGCAGCAAGCCTGTTTCAAATTAGATGACGTGCTGAGGATATTAACAAAGACAGAGGAAAAGCCCAGAGGCAGAGAAGAAAGACTTACAGATACAAAATACAAATCAGTAAAAAGGAAAACACCTTAGATTTCCAACCACTGTTAATAATTTTGCAGAATTTTGTAAATCTCTAGGGATTTTTTTTTTAAAAATTCACTCAAAAGTGAGTTTTAAACTCAGAGTAACAGATTTGATATGTGTAAATTATTATAAATATCCAGGATATTTTCTTGTGGTTTCTAAGAAGCTAATTTATATGATGCCTAATGTAGCATGTAATATGCATTTGTATGAGTGTCCATAAGTATTACAGTAAATACTTTACTTGCTAATGCCATAGAATGTAGATTGAAAATAAAATAGTCTGAAGAAAAGAACTAGGAAGTTCAGGAATCCAATAATATAATTCCTGGTGGCATAGCATGCCAGTTAATTTAACAATGAATTAAATAGTTAAAATTTAATTGAATTGCTATCCTTTCTTGGGAAAAGCACTAGGGAGGTTTTCAGGAATAAGAGCCATAAATCAAAACCAGAGGACAGTGGCCATAAATATCGTGGGGAATAGAGGAATAGAAGACATTGGAATCAGATTTAGCAACCTCAACCGTGCTGGTAAGAATATGACCAGGGCCTTGCCGTAACCTTGCAACTACTTGCCAGCAGTTCCCTGCACCAGCAAAACAGCAAACGAAAGGGAAAAAAGGAAAACAAAAACAAAAACAAAAAAATAAGCAGACCTCCTTAAACTTCCTTTAGCTTACACCCACATCATTGCTCTAGGAACCAAGCCAAGAGGCCTCTTGTATAATGGAATGTGTCTTTTCCTCTCCTTATCTGCGGCTTCTTTTGTAGGTGATTTCTACCATTGCTCATAAGTGGCATGTTACAAATGCATTACTGTCAGAGACAGACGAATAAGTCAAATTTTTGTCTCAGCTAATGCAATAAATTTCTAGTCAGAAGAATCCCTTTGGCTATTTGAAATAATGCAGAGATATCTGCTGTTCATAGAGAGTCCTACATATTTAGCTTCTTAACTCTTTCACTTAAAAAACCCTTTTTAAATCTTTAATCTCACTATCTGTTTTCTGCCTCATAGATCAGGATAGCCCTTTTGCTGAGTTCTGGATGTTTCACATACGTGACTTAGTGAGTAGTTACATGAAGCTCACAGCTCAAACAACAGAGATTTTTGTTTTCTACATCCAAAGCTCTGTTGTAACCTGAATTGTGTAGATCACAAACAGATATGACTGCCTTTTCACTCAACAACACATAATTAATAATAGTAATTTAGGGAAATGGTAATATGTTTATGAAGTTATTAAATACATGTACTACTGATAGATAACATGTCACCTGTTGCCTTATAATATGGCATTTTTGAGAATTGTTGTGGCAGAGTTAAATACCAATTTCTTAAAATACAATTCTGGAAAATTTTTGAAAAATTCTCTAAACGTAAACAAAATTATTTCTGTGAACCATATGCACTGATCAGACTACATTATTTTCTAAAAATATTTTATAAATTGAGAAATTAACAATGTTACTAAAGTGTAGCCTGTTCATACCTTATTCCTAGCACCCTGAAAGGCCAAGGCTGGTGGATTTCCTGAGCTCAAGATTTCAAGACGAGCCTGAGCAAGAAGAGAACTCCATCTCTAAAAATAGCCAGGCACTGTAGCAGGTGCCTGTGGTCCCACCTACTAGGGAGGCTGAGGCAAGAAGATCACTTGAGCCCAAGAGTTTGAGGTTTCTGTGAACTATGAAGCCATGGCACTGTATTGAGGGAGGCAAAGTGAGACTCTCTCTCAAAAAACAAACAAACCCCAAACAAAAAAACAAGTTACTAAAGTGAATGTCTATAGAAAAGAGAAGATAAAAATATACTTGCCTATTGTTTTGGGTAACTTTGTGAAAATTATAATGGGAAGACAGATCCCACAAGAAAAAACATTCCATTTCAATACACATTGTGGCTGTCTCTTTTCCTATGAATTTTAAAAGCATTTCAGTTAATGTTTTTTCTCAGTCCTTTTTTCTTCACTTTGACTAAGAGGTATTCATTAAATGTTTATATAAGAATATGAAAACAATCAAACTGAAGATTAGAATCTTTGAAAGTATTTTAGTCCCATATTTCTAGTGAGCAATGATACCCTTAAAAAAACTAGCAAAGTGATCAGATCATACATTGAACTTAACTTTTCTGAGGCTTATAGACGTATAAAATGGCAACTATCTCATAGAAGTGTTCCTTCTCTGTGATGAAACCTGGAAGAGTGTGGGAAGTATAAGTTCCAGGGGTATGTGGTAAATATCCAAGGCAACAAAGAAAAAAAAATGGTGATAATGTTGCTACTTTCCATTGAGAAAGCATTCTAGGAAATTGACTGAAGGAAAAAAATAAATAAATAAGGGAGAAATGTAGCGTGATGTGGTGGTTGTTCATAACTGTGAATAGTTTTTTCTTAGATTACATGTGAAGATCACTTTCCATTAACATATACTCTAGAAGTGAGTGAAATTGGTGTAAAGAATAAAATTGGAATTTGACTATTCGAGTGATTCTGATTATATTGTGGAGACTAGTCCATAATTCTAGAAGGCCTCCTGATATTTTACCCTTCCTTTATGGCATTGTTCATACGTGTATACATCCGTATGCATTCATGATATGAAGGCTGTGTCTGTGTGTCAGTATTTTGATGTGTGTTGTTGACAAAGACATGTTCCTTTCCCTCAAGTTGCTCAGAAACGGAAAAATCAACTTGTTGGCATAATAACAAAATACTACTAATGTGGGGTGATTGGAAACTTCTCTTTCTCCCAAAAGTTTCGTGAAGGTTCAACTCACAATTAAGGCAGAGTAATTAAGAGAGAGAGGCTTATTTACCATGTGCATGGGGAGAACGACCGAGCGATGACCCAGAGTGAGATCCCAACAGGATTCAGATACTTTCATACTTGTCTTTCAGTGGGGAGGGAGAAATTGGAGTACAGGTAATTCTGTTTCAGGGCAATAAATGGCTCCTAGAGAGGATAAACAGATATTTGAGAGAATGAAATCTTTGGGATGGGGGAAACAGATTGACTTGTAGGTCAACCTGAGGCACAGGTAATATGCTTAAACTTGTTTGAGCCAGATATGGTTGCACTCTTGATTTTCTTTCCTACAACATATTGAGATAACTGGAGGGGAAAGGAAGGACATTGTTCTTTTGCTGGGTCTGTTTATACAAATAGAAGGACAGCCCCTTCCAAAACCTTGTTCCCCTCTAAGGGCCTGTAATTCGAAATATTCTTTATACCAAGGAGTCATATTTTGGGGTGAAATGTGCTGACCTCTTTCACTAGATAAGAGCTGTAATACTGACATTGGGGTTCTGTAGGAGAGACCATAGAACTATAAATGGAGAAAATTGCTTTGTGCTGGGTCTTGGGAGATGTCCAAGAATTTTCCCAGATGGAAAAAAAATTACGTTAAGAGGGTAATACAAGCCAGCCTTTATTCAGAATAACCAGATGTCAGCTAAAAAAGGTGTGGCTACCTACATATGTTTGACAAACACCGAGTTAAACAAAAGCAGAAAGAAATCTTGGTGGACATTAAGGGATTTGACACTTGTCCCTCATGCCACATCAGAAGGATGAGTTCAAATGGTTTGGGGAAAAGGAAAGAGAAGTTCATTAATTTGCCACAGATGAGGAGGATGGGAGACTCTCACCTTAAAGTACCTAAGATAGAGTCTAAGGACAGCCAGAAATACAGACATTTTAGAGGAGAGTTTTCAGCTTCAGGCAATCCTGTGTAACTAGAGTTAATGGTCCTGATCTACCCTTTCTCCCTTGGCC
This sequence comes from Perodicticus potto, assembly GCA_963574655.1. NCBI lineage: Eukaryota > Metazoa > Chordata > Mammalia > Primates > Lorisidae > Perodicticus > Perodicticus potto. Next base: position 7,613 of record CAUYRH010088866.1, on the reverse strand, counting down.
TCCACCCAGACGATTTCATTGACCCATCTCCAGTGGTACAAAGAAGAGAAGACGCTGCCCCAGCCCTCTGATTACTCGCCTCCAGCAGGGATGAAGATTTTATTTCTCCAAAAGGGAGGGAGGGCTTTTAAAGAGTCAACTTGTAAAACATTTTACCTTCTTTCAGGCTGAAAAACAATTCTTAATTTTATCCAGAATTGTCAAAAAGTAAGTGTTTCTCAAATTTTGTTGATTATAAAAATTCTCTATATCGCTTAACAAAAATACGGATTTAGTGACCTCAGATCACATATATGATTCAGAATCTTCCTTTAACTAGTCTTGAGAACCCCTGACTTTTAACAACTGCACGAGGTGATTCTTATAGGCTTGCTTAAGTGATTGTGCAGTCAATATATTCAGAAGAAGAATGTGGTATATATCATTTTGCGAAATTACCTAGCCCTATAACTTTTATATAAGTAATTCTTATTGATGTATTATTTAATAACTGTTGTCCTAGAGCAGAGCATGTTTGAAAGTACGAACATAAATATAAAGATGTGGCTAACAGAAAAGCTATGATTTATTCTATGAATCCTCAGAAATCAGTCCTTTTTTCTTTTTCTTTGTGAGACAGAGTCTCACTTTGTCACCCTTGGTAGAGTGCTGTGGCGTCACAGCTCACAGCAACCTCAAACTCATGGGCTCAAGCTATTCTCTTGCCTCAGCCTCCCATAGCTGGGACTTCAGGCACCCACCACAATGCCTGGCTATTTTTAGAGACAAGGTCTCTCTTCTGGCTCAGACAATCCACCTGCCTCAGCCTCCCAGAGTGCTAGGATTACAGGTGTGAGCCGCCACACCCAGCCTCAGAAATCACCATTCTTGAACACAGGGTGGTGAGATTCAAAGCTGAAGCATTTTAGAGCTAGACAATGCAGACACGCCAAGGTGTCTTGTAAGGTTGATGAGGAGCCCATAGAGATATTTGAAGCCAATAAAATCATTCATCTCTGAGCATCCCTTTCCTCAAATTATTCCCCCTTCTATAATTTTTATTATTTTAACATACTATACACCATCTATTAGAAATCCTTAATTGCCTTCAACTCCCATTACATTTCCTTTTTTCATTCTTCAACAGCAAATCAGATATGCAACATTGGCATTTCAATGTCAAAAGTGTTTTTTTTTAATCTGATGTTTCTAATCAACCTATACTGGTGTCATTTTATTCACACCTATCTCTCACTTAGATTACTGTGATTTTGCTTTAGGCATAATCCTTAAAGCAGTCATTTTTCATGCAACTTTGAAAATTATCTCATAATGTAGATCTCCATTCAATTATTCAATCAGTTACTTTATTTTCATATTCACCAAATATTCATATAACACCTTCTGTGAACTTAAATTTGCTTTCATTTCTCTTTTCAAGCTGCCTTTTAGTAAATGTGAGCCACATTTATAGTTGACCCACTGCAAATGTGTAAATTCATTAGCAAATGAATTTGAGCACTGGCTCACTCCAGTTAGTACAGATATCTTGTTTTCTTTTTCTATTTTGTATTGTGTATGACGCCAGAATCATGTTGTGCTACCAGATAAAGTATATACATTGTATGAAGTTATCCGTGCACCAACATGATTACGTGAGAACACTACCTACAACCATTAGATCTTTGGGGACATGGGAAGTAATATTTTTTTCTTTGTCCCTTCAAGCACCATGAGGCATTCCCAAGTGAATCACAGTCCTGGAACAAACCTGTTAGATTCTCTAACTTCAAACAAGTCAAAGTCCTGAGCTGTCTTTCTCTGGGCTATGGAGAAAGTGGGGCTGGGGTACCACAGGTCATCAAAATAAGTGATTTAAATGGAAATATTTAGAGGTAAAACCAAAGTCAAAAGTCCAGTTGAGTATCAATGCGATTTGTCAACTTGAAGGGAGAAATGGAGGAACCAGATGTAAAGACCATGGATAGGAATTTTTGAAAGTTTTGAATCTGGGAATGAAAAAGAGACCCTAAAAGAATTTCTCTGCATGTGAGTGACCTTGAAGAACAAAGAAGAACAATAGCAGTGGCAGTTCTCGACTCAGTGATTAAACTTGACCGTCAGGGATTGCCTGCTTGACAAAACTCCACAAATCCGTTATTGCTAAAATTGATTCTGAAGCACCCCAAAATGAATTCATCATATACTGGTCCCATATTAGTTTATTTAGTGCTTACGAAGTGCCAGGAGCTGAAAACAAAAGCAATGAATGAACTGACTCTCTACTCTCAAAGAATATCTTATGGATATCAGAGTCCAAAAAAATACGTACAACATGTACCACAATTTATTGATCAATTCGTGGGTTGATGGGCACTTGGGCTTCTTCCATGACTTAGCAATTGTGAATTGGGCTGCAATAAACATTCTGGTACAGATGTCTTTGTTATAATGTGATTTTTGGTCTTCTGGGTATATACATAGTAAAGGAATTACAGGATCAAATGGCAGGTCAATTTTTAGATCTCTAAGTATTCTTCAAACATCCTTCCAAAAGGAACGTATTAGTTTGCATTCCCACCAGCAGTGTACAAGTGTTCCCTTTTCTCCACATCCACGCCAACATCTCTGGCTTGGGGATTTTGTCATGTGGGCTAATCTTACTGGAGTTAGGTGATATCTCGAAGTTGTTTTGATTTGCATTTCTCTGATGATTAAGGATGATGAGCATTTTTTCATGTGTCTGTAGGCTGTGCACCTGTCTTCTTTAGAGAAGTTTCTCTTCAAGTCCTTTGCCCATCCTGAGATGGGATCACTTGTTCTTTTCTTGCTAATACATTTGAGTTCTCTGTGGATTCTGGTTATTAAACCTTTGTCGGAGGCATAATCTGCAAATATTTTCTCCCATTTTGAGGGCTTTCTGCTTGCCAAACTTACTATGTTCTTGGCTGTACAGAAGCTTTTTAATTTGATCAGGTCCCAGTAGTGTATCTTTGATACTGCTTCAATTGCCTGGGGAGTCCTCCTCATAAAATATTCACCCAAGCAGAATATTACGCAGCCTTAAAGAAAGATGGAGACTTTACCTCTTTCATGTTTACATGGATGGAGCTGGAACATATTCTTCTTAGCAAAGTATCTCAAGAATGGAAGAAAAAGTATCCAATGTACTCAGCCCTACTATGAAGCTACTTTATAGCTTTCATATGAAGGCTATAACCCAACTATAACACAAGGGGGAGGTTAGGGTGGAGGGAGGGTAATTGGTGGGGCCACACCTATGGTGCATCTTAGAAGGGTACAGGCGAACCTTACTAAATGCAGAATACAAATGTCTTCATACAATAACTAAGAAAATGCCATGAAGGCTTCGTTAATCAGTTTGATGAAAATAGTTCAGATTGTATATGAAACCAGCACATTGTACCCCTTGATTGTACTAATGTACCCAGTGATGATTTAACAATAAAACAATAAAAATAAATAAATAAATAAATTCTTGGAATCTCAAAAAAAAGAAAACCCAAACAAAATCCTAGTTTAAGATTTTACTTGTTCTGCCTTAGGCATAGAAGAACTTACTAAAAGGTAAAGAAATAGTCATATGGGCTAAAGTGAAAAAGACTGACAATGGCAAACGTTGGTGGGAATCTGGAGCAACTGGAACTCCCACCCGTGACTCCAAGATGTGTAAAACTGTACGTGTGCTTCAGAAACCCGCTCACAGTTTCTTAACGAATTAACCGTTCTTATGTCTTCATTCCTATGACCCAGCAATTCCACCTGCAGGTTTTTATCCAAGAGAAATAAATATGCATGTCCACAAAAAGACTCATAACAAGAACATTCAGGGCAGCCACATTAGCTTTATTCATAATTGCCAAAAATGGAATCAATCCAGGTATCCAGAAATAGAAGTCAGGGCCTTCCAATTTTGTGTATTTGTACAATGGAATACGACTTAGAAATAAAAAGAAATGAGCTCCTGATACATATATAGATGGATGGATTTTGGATTTCAAAAACATTGCCTTGAATTTTAAAAAGCCAGACGCAAAAAGGCACATGCTATATATGTATATGTTTTAATCTGAGGTTCTGGAATAAGCAAAGCTAATCTAAAATAATATAAATCATAAGTGTACCTTGAATATTTTGATAGAAGTGTGGATTTCACAGGTGTATGCATTTGTTAAAACTCATTGAACTTAAAATTTGTGTATTTCACTGTGTATAAGCTATTCCTCATAAGAAACAAGAAAAAAAAAAGAAATAGTCATATAAAAACCTTGATATAACCAAGGAGGAATTTTGAACTTCTTGTGCAAATTCAAAAAACTGCTATAGAATAAATGGAGTGAATTCTTAAAGACAAGGAGGTAGATGAAGGTAAGAATCTCAAAATCAAAGAATTTATTGGGGCAGAAATACAATATTAATTATTATTTAGAGTTACATTCCCCAAAATGTGTTTATTGGGATATTAAAATGTGTTCTGTACAAAAACAAAAAAGGTATTCTGTACAAGATGATTCCAATGGCCACAAGTTTGGGAAGCTATAGGTTAAACCAAGTTGAATGGGGTTCCTCTCTAGGACTTCTCATGCCCTTTAACTTTTTTTTTTTTTTTAAGACAGAGCCTCAAGCTGTCACCCTGGGTAGAGTGCCTTGGCATCACAGCTCAGAGCAACCTCCAATTCCTGGGGTCAAGCGAGTCTCCTGCGTCCGCCTCCCAAGTAGCTGGAACTACAGGTGCCCGCCACAACGCCTGGCCATTTTTTGGTTGCTGCCGTCATTGTTGTTTGGCGGGTCTGGGCTGGATTCGAACCCGCCATCTCAGGTGTATGTGGCTGGCGCCTTAGCCCATTGAGCCACTGGCACCGAGTCCTCTCGTGCCCTTTAAAGCACTACTCCTTAACCTGAACCTTGTGTTGGGTTGAATTCTATCCCATTACAAAGTATGTTGACATCCTCCCTCCTGGTACCTGTTAATATGACCTTATTCATAAATAGGGTTTTTGCTGATGTGATTAGTTAAGATGAGGTCATACTGGATTGAGAGGGCCCTTAATCCTACATGACTGGTATCCTTGGAAGAAGAGGAAAGAGCCCCTGAGAGACAGAGAGACACCTGGGAGTGAACGGCCATGTGATGGTGGAGGCAAAGACTGGAGTGACAGATCTGCAAACCAAGGCCAAGACTTGCTGGGTAACACCAGAAGCTAGCAGAGATGAGGGGTGGTCCTTCCACAGGCCTCACGTGGAGCTTGGCCCTGCTGACATCTAGCTCTCAGACTGCCGGCCTCCAGAACTGTGAGAGAAATCATTCATGTCATCTTAAACCACCCAGTTTGTGGAACTTTGTTACAGCAGACAGGAAACCATACCAACCTCTAAGAAAGGGATAAGACAATTGCTCGTTTCCCAGACTGATCTGATCATAGGACCCCCTTCATTTTCCACGGCATATCTTGGGGTGTTTGGCCAAGCCAGGTGGAAATCCTAGCCTTTCTTTTAACTCTTCATCTTATTCCTGCATACCCTAAGCAGTACAGTATTCAGAATGATAGCCCCCCAGTGGAGTCCGCATCCTTCATCCCAGTCCTGCAACCTGTGAATATATACGTTACACAGCAAAGGAGAATGAGGGGAATAGAAAGAAGCCAGCTTTCTAATCAGTGCACTTAAAAATGGGGAGGTAGGCCCAAGGTAATCATGGGAGCTCTTAAAAGTAGAAGAGGGTGCTTAAAGAAATTAAGAGGGTACTTAAATCAGAGAAGACAGACCTGAAGCTGGAGGAAGGGGCTGCAAGCCAAGGATTGTGTGTGGCCTCTAGACACTGGAAAAGGCAAATAATGGATTGTCCTGTACAGCACCCAGAAAGGAATGCACCTTGCCTACACCTTGAGCTTGGCCCAGTGAGGTCTTTGTTGGATCCCTGATCCACAGTTCAGGAAGAGGGGGAAGGTGTGTTGTTTCAAGGCTCTTAAGTTTGTGATAATTTATTACAGTGGCAATAGAAAGCTAATCTAAGAAGTAAGTCAAATAGTTCTTGATTTTTTAAGGAAGTTTGATTTTTGATGTGAAAAGCTTGAAATTTAGACTTTAGAAAGTAGATTATTATCTATATTGCATGGATTTATCTCATCTTTTATACTCAAGAAGAGACTATCTGCATGGGTGTTTGCAACACAATGGGAACAATATAATGCCAAACCACATTGCCCCTGGTGTTCTTTTTCCTTTTCCTGAAAAAGATTTTATGTATTAGCAATGTGCTTGTGATGTGCTTGTAATATTTCTATTTTAGATCAACATTTGTGTTCATGCACTATTTTCAGGAGCTTGGGATTATTTAAATCCTTTAACGTGATGGAGAGAGTAGTGATGCGGACATGGTGTCAGCTCCTTCTAATTCACCATGTTTGCTGCATTATTACCACATTAAAGCATTGGCTTCCGTGGTCTGGTCCACCTTTCCCTGTCCTTCCCTGTCTCTACTCCAAGTTCTTTATTAGTTGAGCTCCTGGGTTTTCTGGTCTATGTGAACCTTGACATTCCTGTCTACCAAATGCAGGACTCATGTTTCATAATGGTCATTGCCGTAGTGCATTCGGGCAGCTGTAACAAAATACCACAGAATAGGGTTAAAGTTATTGCTGCCAGTTCTGGAGGCTGGGGAGTCCAAGATCAAGGCACCTGCAGTTACCGTGTCTGGTGAGGGCTGGCTTTCTGGTTCATAGAAGGCACCTTCTCACGGTGTCCTCACATGGCAGAAGGGGTGAGGGAGCTCTGGAGTCTTCCTCTAAGGACACCGATCCCAACTTGAAGCCTCCACTTTCATGACTTGATCCCTTCTCAGAGGCACCACTTGCTAATGCCATCACTCTGAGCATTAGGATTCTAGGATGTGAGCTTTGGAGGACACATTCAGACCCTGGCTGTCACTTTGTAGGGATTCTGTAGTCCCATGGTTAGGATCCTACCCAATCGGCACCCCCAGATGCAAGTCTTCAAATCATTTAAATGTATTTCACAGATTTGGATCTGACAGTCAAATAAAATTAGATTTTTAAGTAAGTGTTGGCAAACTGTAACAACTATTCCCGCCTGCCGTCATGAAGGCAGCAGAAAACAGAAAAAGTCACCCTGTCTTGAATGCAAATGAATTTCTCAGAAAATTGAAGGAGACTAGAATGTCACCGTGAACTGAGATGCTTCCAAACCAACCAACAGACCTTCCTTCCTTCCTCCCTCCCTGTGGCTATTTCTTCTTTCCTACCTTCTTTTCTTTTCTTCTTTTTCTTTCTCTCTCTTTCCTTTCTCTCCCTTCCCTCTCTCTTTCCCTCCCTTCCTTCCTTTTTTCTCTTTACGTTCTCTATCTTTCTCCATTCCCTTCCCATCCCTTCTTCCTTCCTCCCTCCCTCCCTCCCTCCCTCCCTCCCTTCCTTCCTTCCTTCCTTCCTTCCTTCTTTCCTTCCTCCCTCCCTTCCTCCCTCCCTCCCTCACTCCCTCCCTCCCTCCCTTCCTTCCTTCCTTCCTTCTTTCCTTCCTTCCTCCCTCCCTCCCTCACTCCCTCCCTCCCTCCCTCCCTTCCTTCCTTCCTTCCTTCCTTCCTCCCTCCCTCCCTCCCT
>CAUYRH010088864.1:0-25676 GCA_963574655.1 Perodicticus potto | reverse complement strand
TTTATCACCCTCGGTAGAGTGCCATGGCGTCACACAGCTCACAGCAACCTCCAACTCCTGGGCTTAGGCGATTCTCTTGCCTCAGCCTCCCGAGTAGCTGGGACTACAGGCGCCCACCACAACGCCTGGATATTTTTCTGTTTAGCAGTTTGGCTGAGGCCAGGTTTGAACCCTCCACTTTCGGTACATGGGGCTGGTGCCCTACTCCATGAGCCACAGGCACCACCCCAGAACAGACTATCTCAAATTATCATGAGCTAAATCATTTTAATTATTATTTAATCCCTACACACTTATTTCCTAGCTTCCCTCAACATGGTTGCTTATCCTATTTATTACCCCATTTCATGACAAAAACTGTATTCATTGTTTACCGTGGTACAAAAGAATTATTTACCACATGTGTTCTTTTACATTGCCAATTCATTGCAAAAGCTTCTTCTCATTCTGATCTTGGTACCTGATTTCAGGCTCTTGAGACTGACTTTCCATTTAAGTACAAATTGTAAACAGAAATTAAAATATCATTTCCTGAATATTTACCATGTGTCAGCCACGTTAAAATAATATGCGTATGTATGTATATGCCTTATATGTGTGTATGTGTCTATTACTGCATGTATGTACACATATATACACGTACGCACATACCTACCCACACAGAAGGTATTATTAATATTCATGATGTCCCTGTGAGATAAGAATTATTATCTTTGTATCTATAAATGTAAAAACTGAGGCTCAGAGAGGCTAAGTAAACCAGAGAATTTAAGTTCCAACATGAGCCGGAGATGACACTGCCAGCTGGACCTGTAAGAAATGAGCTCTTGTAGGACTAGAATTGAGTCTTAGATGATTGATAAACTGGGTTCACGTGACACAAATTTGAAGGATGTTAAAAGTGCACATCCCAGAAGGATATCATGGCAATTTAAAAGTTTGAAGTGGAGTTCTGCTTTCAGAATTCCAGACAGACCATGTTTCCTACAGATAAAAAATATAAACTGCAATTTTGGAATGAATATGTGTACGTAGCACATATTTTATACACACACACTTATTTGTTTATTTATTTATTTGGCGCTTAGGTAAAATCTTGTAAAACGAAGAAACTCACCCAAACTTTCTCAATGCCACCCTCTTTTCCTCAGTTTTGACTGCCAAATTACTCTCTATGTTCTCTTTACTGTTGACCTATCTCCAGTGTCTTCAAGTTTTACAAATAATAGTAAGGTCCACAGTGTTACTGGCTTAAAAAGAGAATTTAGGTTAAAGCAAAACAAACACCCCCCCCCCTCGAATTTAGGATGATTATAGCACTTGTAACAGAAGGGAAGAAACACCGGCAAAGAGAGAGCTGAGTGGAGAAGTACGACAAATGCTATGTCTAAACTCTGCCTACAATTTGGCAGAATTCTGAACTTGGCAGTACAGATGCATAAGCACACTGACTAAGGCTAAAAGATCTGAACAGAAAGTTCAGCTGTTATCCAAGGCATTGGAGACAACGTATTGATTTAATTGCCTCAAATAAGCAACGACAACCAAAAAACTCATAACACTCTTTGGTAGAATATAATAAAATTCAAATTCTCTACAATAATTCAAATATCCAGTATAAAATCCAGAATGACTACACATACCCAAAAAACAGAAAGATGCTACTAACATGTAAAGACAAATCAAAAGAAACTGGTTCTATGGACTCAAATGCTTAAAATTAGCAGGAAAGGATTTTAAAACAGCTCTTATAGCTGTGCTCAATGATGCAAACATTTACATGCACAATCAATAGGGAAATAGCAGATGACATGAGATAAATAAAAAAAAACTAAAAAAAAAAAAGAATTCTAACATTTAAAAATACAGTGTCTAACACAGAATGTTGTTATGGACATAACAACATTTAAGCATTTGCTTAAATAAATATGAATGCATTTAAACATGCCAGCTTCACATTTTAAGTATGAAAACACTACAAAACTGAGCTGAACATTATCTTTATGCATTCGTGGTTATTGCAAATGGCCCTTTTCAGCCCTGCCCTCATGGTGAAGAATTCTTCTTCAGAAAGAAACTAGAGAAGGCAAAGTAAATTATACTGGCAACCCTTTACATGTGCTGCCCACCAGCCAGACACATAAAATCACAATCTTCTTCATGACATATATCTCTATGATTTGATTTGTCTGCAATGCTGACAGGCTGCAAAAATAATGCATATTTTATATATTCCATTATGAGAAATTAACATTAATGACTGGATCTAGTCAAGATTATAGATGGAGTCTGATAAAAAAAAAAGTTCACTATCAATTGTGAAGGATGCAGACAGTCAAACCATGTGATTGGATCTTAACATTACTATCTAAACAATCAATAAACCAATGACTGATCAACCAAAATTCTTACTAATTTGTCTTTATTAAGTGGCAATTCACAAGATGATCTTATTACATACCTTGTATTTATAATTATTTATTCTGGTTTGAAGTGTTGCCAGAGAAAGAATAAGAAAGCCAAGAGTTTGGAGAAAGATTGTCTTTTTATTTCTATTTCTTTTATTCTGTTAAGACATTTATATTCTACACTTAGTAAATTTAATATGTATCCTTGTAAAATGCACCATAGGTGTGGTACTATCAATTACCCTCCCTCCACCCATCCTCTCCCTTCCCTTACCTTCCCTCTCCTCTTTCTCCTTCTTCTTTGGCTATAGTTGGGTTAAAGCTGAAAGCTATAAGTTGGTTTCATAGTAGGGATGAGTATGCCCTACTCAGAATGGGAGAAGATATTTGCAGGTTATGTCTCTGACAAAGGTTTAATAACCAGAATCCACAGAGAACTCAAACGTATTAGCAAGAAAAGAACAAGTGATTCCATGTCAAGGTGGGCAAAAGACTTGAAGAGAAACTTCTCTGAAGAAGACAGGCGCACAGCCTATAGACACATGAAAAAATGCTCACCATCCTTAATCATCAGAGAAATGCAAATCAAAACTACTTTGAGATATCATCTAACCCCCGTGAGATTAGCCCACATCACAAAATCCCAAAACCAGAGATGTTGGCATGGATGTGGAGAAAAGGGAACACTTCCACATTGTTGGTGGGAATGCAAACTAATACGTTCCTTTTGGAAAGATGTTTGGAGATCACTTAGGGATCTAAAAATAGACCTGCCATTTGATCTTACAATTCTTCTACTAGGTATATATCCAGAACACCAAAAATCACATTATAACAAAGATATTTGTACCAGAATGTTCATTGCTACCCAATTCATAATTGCTAAGTCATGGAAGAAGCCCAGGTGCTCATCAACCCATGAATGGATTAATAAATTGTGGTATATGTACACCATGGAATATTATGCAACCTTAAAAAAAGATGTCTTATTATTTCTAGACTGACCTGCAGGTACATGTTCTGACACTTTCAGACACTCTCCTTCTCCTGAACCCCAAATATACACTGTGTATATAGCTCACTGATAATGTTAGTGCACCTTATTGTAATTATTGCTCTATAGCCTGCATTTCACATCTTATTTAAAGTTCTTGAGAGTTAGTATAAAGTACCACTACCTTTTCATGGGGCAACAGGCAACCTCACGGAAGGAATCTCTAAAATTTGAATCTCCCTTCCAGACCTCAACAAAACTGACATGAAAAATGAGGAAAAAAGTTTTACAAGTGATCTAATCAATGTCAGTCAAAATGTACAATATTAACATGAACCACAGTGCTATTTTTCAAAATGAGATACCTCATTTCAATCTTTAGTGTAATTTTAACTGTGTACACTGTAGATACCAACGACGTTTCTTCACTTCAGAATCAGAGTTTTAAAATTACCTAAAATTAAAGTTAATAAGAACAAACACGAAACTGCAGAAAACATCTTCTAATCTCTTCTGATAATTTTAAGGTATTTCCAACCCTCACTGAAGATTCTAAAGCATTTTCCTAAGCAAATACACATCTCCCCAAATTAAGAGGCAAATTAATTAAGAAAACCATCTTTAAATAAGATTATGAGAAATTGTCAATAAGAAATATTGAAATAGAAATATAATAAGAAATAAGAAATATTGAAAAAGAAGAGCTTTTAATAAAATTTTTCCTATGTGTCTCTCACACTCTCTGTGAGAGAGATGATTTGAGGCTCATGTTCCTACTAGTTATCTATCTGGGAATATTTCTAGATTAAAGAAGATTAATCCATTAAGCTTTCACTACTTGAAAACATTTCCTTTGTGTAATTCCATGTTTATGAAACATTCTGTAGAAATCTACCTACAAGCACACTAAACTTTTACTAGATTGACATTTCTGTTCTTATCAGGCATGAAAGGAAAAAACCTATTTACTCAGTATGTATTATATTCCAGAGAGGGTCTTATGCACTTTTCATACTATACAGTAGAGACTCAATAGTTGATCACCTCCCTACATTGACCACCTCCTTTAGTTGACATAATTTTCACAAACTAGGCATGCACCACATGCACATATCAGCATAGTAAGTCTAGTTCTTTCTGTTGACCACCTCCCTGTGTTGACCAGTTTGCTACAGTCCCTTGGGTGGTCAACTTACAGTGGTTCTATTGTATAGCCTATGTAATTATTACCAGTCCTGAATAAGTATTATATTCATTTAACAAATGGGAAAATTAAATTTAGAGAGATTAAATTATGTCTCCAAAGTTACCCAGCTAATAAATGGTAAGGTTGAGAATTAAACTCCATTCTTTAAAGTTAAAAACTCCACACTCTTTCTATTCCATCTACAAATTGATAAAGTGCCATTTTGCTCTATAAATCAATTTCTGATGTCCTTGCTTAATGTAAATCACTATTGCAGAACTTACTTCTCCTATGCAAGAATGATAAAATCAGAAGTCTACAGGCTGTTCAGACTAGACACCATGTCTTCTAGAGGAAAATTCCAACAGCCAGGCTTCTACCATCTGCGGCTAAAAGTCAAATATCTGCTTGCTCATTTGACCTAACTCTAGACAGAATCAATTTAGGTCATTTGTCACTAATTAATATGTGCTGAAACAATGTTCTAAACATTCCGGGTTTATAACCTTTTCATTCTGCATATCCCAGGGATACTAGAGTACAGTCACCTCTCAATTAAGTTGGATGAACAAGTTAACCTTCGAGTTACAATCTAGCACATAAAGAAGGATGATATTGACAAGTAATGGAGCTAGAAAGAAAAGAGATATTCTTTTAAAAATCACAAAAGAACAAATGGATATGAAAGCACTTAAGCACTTCTTGTACTAAGAGCAGAATTTTCAGGACCTAAGCAGCCTTAATAAATGAGTAGCCATTAAGTGAAAACTTGAAGATGGCACAATCTTAAGGAATGCTTTTGCCTGATCTCTTGCCCCTAATTGCTCAAATGGCTGCTACTTGCATGGCCCATTCATCCATGCTTTCTTGGAAAACATTCAAGATGGCCAGAATGACACTTCTTAGATGGAAAGAGCACTGAAAATTAGGGGAATCTGGACCTGCAGGAGTAAGAGCTCCCCAAAATTGTTGAGCAGTTAAGAAGACAGAATCAGGGAACAAGAATTAGAAGGCAGCTGTCATTACGTTCTGTGGGATCAAAATTAAGACCGAAAAGGAAATGGTGAAATAAATTTTTAAAAATAGGTATTAGGGCCTGTGTATAAGGACTGCTTTCAATAAAAGATGAATACAAATCAATGCTTTATGGACTGATTGGCAATTTAGAAGCTGGCATCACTTTGATCATTAGTGAAACCACTGCAGAGCTGAGTTTCTAAGCAACAACTGCCCTTTTTCTTGTATTTTTTCCTGTGTTTAAATTCAGAACCTATTTACCTGTGGTAATATGCAGTGGTCTAGATTACTAGTCACGTTTAATCTGAGGTGTAGGTGTTTTGCGAAGGATTAAAAACTAAAAAAAATCATATTTTTCAGAGATTTCCTTAACAGATACAGTTTAATGCTTATCTACAGTAGTTGCAGGCATAGAAGCTAAAGTGAGAAATTTCCTAAATTTGCTGAAAATATCAACCATGTTGAGTTCAGATAAATAAGTTATGTCTTTAAACCTGGAATGAGAACTGAGGTATGAACTAGATTTTTACTTTCAGACATCAGGCTAAAAGATAATAAGCTAGGCAATCCTTAAGTAACCAGTGAGTGTAAATGTCCTATTCCTAGTACACATGTCACTGCCATTCCTTTGATCCTTACCAAGCATTCTTTTTCTCCACATATTTTTATTATCATTACACTGCTGATCATCTGCTGAAGCCCCCCTTTGCCCATGAGTGATAAATCACCCCTTCTGATTCCCCTGAACCTACTCTCTAGCTCAGTGGTTCTCAACCTTCCTAATGCCATGACCCTTTAATACAGTTCCTCATGTTGTGGTGACCCCCAACCATAAAATTATTTTTGTTGCTGTAGCAAAATTTTATGGTTGGGGGTTACCACACCATGATGGACTGTATTAAAGGGTCACGGCATTAGAAAGGTTGAGAACCACTATTCTAGCTGCTTAGAATTTCTGGAGACAGGAATTTCATAGTGATGACTGACAGCACCATAAACTTATCTCATTAACTCAGAAAAGATATGTCTCTAATCTTTCAAAACCACATCATTGCTATTCTCTCTTTTGAGTCTTCTGGCTTTTTGATTTCTATAAATTCTTTTTCCTGAGCTCGTGAACAATACAAAACGTATCTTTTGTGTTGAAAGTACCATCCTTGCCTCTTTGAACTACTAGGTGTACTGTTTTCCTGTATTTATTTCATTATCGAAATTTCTCAGTATATGCCACATTACGTTATCCGTATAAAATTCAGACAAAACGAATCAATAAAGACAAGAACTGAAACACTGGGTGCCTATGGATAAGGGATAAGAGAGGCTGCCTGGAAAGGAATCCAAGGGACCTGGTTGGTTCCCTGAAGACGTTTAAACCATCGGTCGGATTGTTGGTTACACTGTTGAAAGCATTTGTCAAAACTTGTCAAACACTACAATTAAGGTTGTTATGCAAATAATATCTAAAAATGTGTATGTTTTGGACAGGAAGTAGGATTTATTGATAGGTGGGATTGAGGGGCAGCACAGTGGAAGCCTCATGAATACAAGGCCCACTACTTGTCCTTGTCCGGGGGGCCATGACTGGGGATGTATCTGACTCCACAGCCATCAGGGAGGAGCCACTTCTCAGTTCCTACGTCTTCAAATTCATCTGTGTTAAACTCGCTAAAGGCCCACTTCTTTGAGATGTGAGTTTTCTGGCATCTAGAGAACTTGAACGTGGCCCTGTGTAGGGCCTCCATCACATATCCCTATTCTGCAGTTTAGTGTGGACACACATGATGACTTGGCCAATGTGAATCCTGGCCACAGTGCCCTGTGACTTTCCAAAGGCACCATATGTCCCTGCCTGGAGCCTAGATTGAGGACAGCACAAGGTCTGGCACATGAACATATATCAGAAAGGACTGTCTCCAAGATCCCTAGAGCAACCCATGCAAGCAACAGGCTGCATACACTACCCAGGAGGCTGCGGTTAACAGTCATGGCGCACCAGGGTCCCAGGAGGAAAGGAGCACCATCAGCTTAACTGGCCACAGGTAAAAGTGCATTTTGGCAACATAGCATGCATTGTGATATTTTCTCCAAGCTGCTCTTTCATACTTTCATCTCTTGACAACTATTTCCACCATATCATTATTGTGGCTAGTTTTGTAAAAATAATCGGAATCTTTGTATTAAAAATGCCATTAAACATGAAAGAGGTAAAGTCTCCATCTTTCTTTAAGGCTGCGTAATATTCCATGGTAAGTGGAAACCTAATAAACACCTGTATATTTAAAAAAAAAAAGAGAGAGAGAGAGAAGCTGCACTATTCCAGTGTATTCAGACTTAAGAAATAACCTTCTATCTTATTTATACAGGGAAAATTTTTTAAAAAACAATGAAAATCTGGAGGAAATGGATGAATTCCTGAAAACATACACATCCTAAGATTTAACCAGGAAGAAATGGAACTACTGAATCAACTAAAAATGAGTAGCAAGATTGAACTAGTGATCAAAAATCTCCCAACAACAATAAAAAACCCCAGAACCAGATGGCCCCACAGTCAAATTCTACCAGAAACACAAAGAAAAACTTGTGCTAAAAGATGGAATTTTCCCTACCTCATTTTACAAAGCCAGGATACCAAAGATAGGAAAGGACTCAACAAAAGGAGAAAACTACAGACAAATATCTCTGAAGAACATAGACACAAAAATCCTCAACAAAATATTAACAAATCAAATCCAACAGCAAAAGGATAATTCACCACAATAAATCAGGTATTGCCCCAGGAATACAAGGAAGATTCAACATACACAATTTAATAAATGTGATTCACTACAAAAACAGGATTAAAAACAAAGCCATATGATAATATCAATAGATGTGGAAAAAGCATTTGGTAAAATCCAATACCCTATCATAAAAATCCTTGACAAACTAGGCATCAAAAGAACATACCTCAAAATAATAAAAGGTGTGACAAACCCACAGCCAGTGTTATGTAAATGGGGAAAAGTCAAAAGCACTTCCCCCTAAGAACTAGAACAGGACAAGTATGCCCCTTTCAGCACTTCTACTCAAAATAGCACTAGAAGTCCTAGCCAGAGCAATTAAGCAAGAGAAAGAAAGACAGGAAATCTAAATTGGAAAAGAAGAAGTCAAATTATCTCTGTTTGCTGATAATGTGCTCTAGAAACCTAGAAAACCCTAAGGACCCCTCCAAAAGACTCCCAGATTTGATAAGTGAATTCAGCAAAGTCTCAGCATTTCTGAACACCAATAACTGCAAAGCAGAGAATGGAATCAAGACTTCAAACCCACTTATAATAAATGCAAGAAACAAAAAAGTAGGAGTAAATTTAACCAAGGAAGTGAAAGAATTCTATAAGGAGAATTATTAATACCAATTACTAAGGAAAGAAATCATATATGACACAAACAAATGGAAAAATATCCCACACTCATGGATGGAAAGAATCAATTTTGTTAAGATGGTTATACTGTCCAACACAATCTACAGATTCAACACAATCCTTATAAAAATACCAGCATCATTTTTTATTCCAATTTATATGTATTCAAAAAGGAACAAAATTACCCAAAGCAATCTTAAGCAAAAAGAACAAAACTGGAGACATCAGTTGACTTCGAGTTATACATGTCTACAGTAACCAAAACAGCATGGTGCTGGTATAAAAGTAGACATGTAGACCAATGAAACAGAATAGAAATAAAACCATATACCTACAGCCAACTAATTTTTAACAAATCAGACAAAAGTATATGCTGGGGAATGGATGTGCTATTCAATAATAAATGGTGCTATAAAAACTGGATAACCATGTTCAGAAGAATGAAATTGGCTTCTTATCTTTCAGCATATATAAAAATTAAATCAAGGTAGATTAAAAACTCAAATGAGAGACCCAAAACAATAAAAATTCTGGAAGAAAACCTAGCAAAAACTCTTTTGGACATTGTCCTCAACAAAGGGTTTATGACTAAGACCCACCAAAGCAAATATAATGAAAATAAGAACAGACAAATGGTACTTAATTAAACTAATAAATTTATGCATGGCAAAAGAAGTAATGAAAATGGTAAATAGACATCCTATATTCACAAACTGCCTGATGAAAGACTGATATCTGGAAAATATATGTATGGAACTTAATTCAGTATGAAAAAGTTGACAAATAATATGAATGGGCACTTTTCAAAAGAAGATATGCAAATGGCCAAAAACATACGAAAATTGCTCAATGTCATTAATCATTAGAGAAATGAAAATTAAAACCACATCGAGATACTATCTTATTCTAAGTAGAATGACTACAGTTAAAAAGTCTAAAAACAATAGAAGTCACAGTTGCAGTGAAAAGGCAGCACACCTTGTGGAAATGTAAACTAGTACAACTTCTAAGCAGTTCAGTATAAAGATGTCTCAAAGAATGAAAAGTAGATCTCCATTTGGTCCTGCAATCCCACCACCAGGGATCTAACAAGAGGGAAAGAAATCATTAAATCAAAAAGATACCTGCACTTGTATGTTTATTGTAGCACAATTCACAGTTACAAAGATAGAGAGTCAACCTAAGTGCCATCAGTTAATGAGTGACTAAAGACAATATTTTTATATATATGTATGTATATGTATAGAGTACTATTCAGCAATAAGGAAAAAATGAAGTGATGTCTTTTGCAGCAACTTGGATGGAACTCAAGGCCATTATTCTCCAAATGAGATGAAGTGAGTCGGAAGAGAAAAATAAATGCTGCGTGTTCTTCCTTATAAGTAAGAGCTACACTATGGCTACACAAGGGCAGACAGAGTTGTTTTATGGACATTGGAGACTCACATGCAGAGACAGTGGGAAGGGGTGAAAAATGAAATATTACATATGGGGTACAATATACACTCCCTGGATGATGGATGTACCATAAACCCAGACTCCACTGTTATAATATGTAACAAAATTCAACTTATACCCCTAAATCCATTTAACAACAACAAAATTGCCCAGATGTGGTACTTGATGAGGATCACAGCTGGGAGCAGTCTGTTAATGTCTTACAAAAGTTTCCCCTCTGCTATCACTACCCAGACATCTGTGCCAAGGTTGCTGACTATTGAGGGTACAGGGTGTTGAGTTTTGCATCAAAGGTTCTGCCTTTCGTAATTCCTGTAGCTGCTGGTCTGATCTTTCTCTGCAGGACTAACTCCTCACACTGCACCCTATTGCTATTTATTTGTCCCTGTGTTGACTTATGTATTACTCATTGTTTTATTGGAGCTCCAGAAAGCTGAGATGCAATCATGAATTGATGGGAGATGGGGCCAATGTAAAATCTGAATGAGAGATGTCTAATTATACTTAATCACTCTTCTATTCCAACACTAAGTTTGAACCCAATGGAGGTCTGCTGATTAATTTTGTATGTCAACTTGACTAGGCCACAAGATACCCAGATATCCGGTTAAACATTTTTCTAGATGTGCCTGTGAGCATGTTTCCAGAAGAGATTAGCATTTGAATGGGTGGACCGAGTAAAGCAAATAGCCTTTCCCATATTGGATGGGGATCCTACCATCCACCCATCTGAACAGCACAAACAGCAGAGGAAGGTGGAATTTGCTTTCTGACAGCTCGAGCTGGGTTTTCAATGTTTTCCTGCCATTGGTGCTCCCGGTTCTCAGGCTTTCATACTCAGACAGGATTCTACTCCAACTGTCAGGCTTTTGAACTGCAGCTTGGGTCCCCACCTTGCAGAGAGCACATTATAGGATTATATGTGGGGGCAGTGAGAGAGAGAGCGGGAGAGAAAGAGAGATATAAGGCATTGACCTACATGATAAGGAAATAAGAGAGGAAAGAAAATAAACATAGTTTAGACACACACAAATGTATAACTGAAGAGGAAATACAGATAATTACCATTCTTGTAGCTAATATTGTGTAATTACCTTCTTCACTGCTCATTTCTATCTCCTTTGCCTTCAGCAACTGCCTCAGAAGGTTAGTTTTTCACTTTTTATTCCTAAAGAGTCTGAGCTATATGCAGTCCTGCCTGGATTGGGTTGTCATTTTCCATTTAACTTCATCACAGGACATAGTAGTGGTAAGACACACCCTAAGGAATCTGCTGTTTTCCAGATGTACTTTTCCATTGCTACAGTGTAAAGTAATAGTTCAATTTCCCTTGGCAGTTGGGATCAATCACGCCAGTCAGCACAGTAACTTCCTCATTTGTCTGTTGACTCAGAGGCACGAGGAACTCAAAGTGGTTGAGTGATACTCTTAACTAAAGCTAGCAGAATCATTGTTGTGTCTCCCAGTGGAAACATACCTCCCTCTGGAATGAACATTTCTAGGCAGCAGATCATGAGGTCATGGAAACAGGAAGCAAAAATTTTGCCAGTTGGTAATAGCGAGTGGTACCATTTCCATGTCCATCCTAGATCCCTGAATGCTCAAATCCTGACTTTAGGGAAAACAGCACCATATATTGGATACTGATTCAGAATATAGAAACCCTTCTAGAGAACCTTGCTTCATCCCTACAGGTATTGCTACCTAGCTGGAGCTGTAATAGTCTCCAAAATGCCAATCCACCACTTTATCAAACCGCTACTTCGGATGGTATGCAACTTCAGATGGTATTGTTAAGACCAGTGAATTCCACGAGCATGGGCCTGCTGCTGCACTTCCTTTGTAAAGCTATTCTCTTGATTAGAAGTAATGCTGTGTAGAGTATATGATAGTAAATAAGGTATTATATAAGTCCATGGATGGTAGTTTTGGCAGAAGCATTGTGTGCACAGAAGGCAAGAACAAAATGCTGCTCCTTCCATGATGGGAGATGATTTCCCCAGAGAATGGTGCTGTACTAAGGACTCAGTATTGGTCTCTGCTATTGGCAGAAAGGGTTCTCAGCAATGGTCAGAGCTGGGCCAATCCTGATGAGTAGGATCTACAGTGCTGAGCCCATATAGAACCTCCATCTCTGCCACCATGGCCACTGGGCAGTGACAAGGGTGGCTGGGGAAAGAGATCTATTGTTATCTATGGAACAGGTCATCTTCTATTGTTTATTTTAAAAATACTCCTCCACTGAGGTCATTCTTTGGTGAACATTCATAAGATACGTATGATGGTGGAGAACTTCTACATATAAATATATATACACACTCGTATTTACTTTATAGCATAGTGCTTACGTATTGTTAATTTTTCATCATAGTATTTAAGTTACGGGATATTGAGAAGAAGAGCAAACACCATTCAAGGACTGTACCTCCTTTTTTGAAGGAGTTAGTGTGTTTTTGATTGTATGCAGGATGGCTATTACGTTAGGCAGAATTATGACCTCATTATTGTCTTGATTGAGGTTTAAACATCATTTAAGGAAATGTTTATAGGTGTCAAGTTGACAATGGGTAGACTCCTGATGGTTAATTTTGCACGTCAATTTGACTGGGCCCCAGGATGCCCAGGCATCTGGTTAAACATCATCTCTGTTCTTCTGTTAGAGCATTTCCGGGGGAGAGATTAGCATTTGAAATGGTGGACTGAGGGTGGATGGGCCTCCTCTAATCCACTGAGAGTCCAGAGAGAACAAAAAAGCAAAGGAAGGTTGAATTTGCTCTCTGCCGGGCTACATGAGCTGAGACGTTGCTCTTTTTCTGCCCTGGTTTCTTCTGGTTTACCAGCCTTCCTGGGTCTCCAGTTTGCAGATGGCAGATTGTTAAATTTTCTCAGCCTCCATAATCAATGAACAAATATGAGACACAGAAAGAGAGAGACTATATAATCTTTTATTATATATACACATTATGTATTTATATATACATATATAATATATATATACACACACATATATAGTATTCATTCTATTCATTCTCCTATTCATTCTATTTCTCTAGAGAACCCTGGTTACATATGCATGTGTCTATACATATATAGAGAAAAAATGAATATGAATATATATAAAATAAATGAATAGATTATACAGTCTCCTATTATATGCATTATATTCTACATATTACTTTTATATATGTTATATACATATAATTTTATATATTATTTTAGGTATTGTATACGACATTCTATAATTTCACTTATATCATATTAAATTTTCTATGGCATTGCCTATTCATTCTGTTTCTCTGGAGAACCCTAACAGAAAGCCCTTAACTTTCCCTTCTTTTAGTACGTGTTCTTTGTGAACTTCCAGATTTGTGGGGCCCTCAGCCAGGACTCTGTGTGGGCACTGTCCTCACCGTTTGTAGATGCATTTAAATCCTATGGTGATCCCACTTTGTCTTAGGCTGCAACAGCTGCTACACATACTATTCCCACTGAGGACATGTGAGGTGTTCTTTCAGGTTCTATGGCCCATGCAAAGATGAATAAAACAGTCTCTACATCAAGGAGCATACAAGTGACCTTACCTAAGTCCCCTGAATCAGCAGGATGTGTTCACATAGCAAAGGCCACGGATATGTTTTTGGAGCATTAATTTTCAATTCTGCATGGCAAACAGACATGTGGAAACCAGTAGAAGGCAAGAGTGACCCAGGGACTTCTTTCTTTTTACAGGTATTAATTCTGCACTCCAAAATTCTGAATTTCTAGGAGGTTGTGCTTTTGATTTTATAATAAGTTAAAGGACATTGGCAGCTGGTTAGGTATTTTTCCTTCAGGGTAGAGAAGGGAGAATGGGTACAGGGTGATGGCTGCACATTTTAATACATGCCACTGGTTCTGAAATTGTTATCCACCTTAAAGGCTAAACAGTTTCAAACATCGTACCTTCTAAACTTTTGAGACACTCATTAGAAAAGAATGATATGTGTTAGGGAAATCTTGGCAGTTACACTCAACAATAATATGTATAACATAAAGATTGGCAGTACTAATACTGGTATAAAGCCCACTCACGGGATTGGTTTTCCATTTTGAAACCAAAGGTTTGATCCATGCTCTTCTGATTTCTAAAGGAGCTTACTTCCTTCCCTTAAAAAAAAATGCCTCCAATCCAGAAGAACAAATTATCCTTTCTCTTCTCCCGCTAGTCACAGACATGAAACTTACACAGATGATGTATTTTGACAACAACTGGGGTTTTAAGAATAGACATAAAGCCAACAGAATAAAGGCCTCCTCTTAATTTTTTTAGAAAGAATAATTTTAAAGTTATTGAGCAGTCTTTTTATTCTGAACCTCTCTGTACTGTATTTATACCATGAGTCATTGTTTACATAATTTAATTAACATCGGCCAGTGCCGGCAAACTAAAACACTGTCTTAAAGCATTTGCTTGAAAAGTCTCCTTGTCCCTGAGCTGTCATTTCTTAGCATGATGGATAATGGATAGAAATAATTACCCTGAACAAGGCTAGACAGCTTAAATGATTAGAGTTTCAAAGAATTAGCAGCCTTACCTAAACATCTTATTTTTCAAGATGCATTATTAAAGGAAAAGAGCATGGAAGCCATGATGAACAAAAGAACCCTTCTAAGACAGTTCCATCATCTATGACAGGTGCGCTTACACTCAGCATATTCACAGAGGCTCATTTAAATCAGCTTCCCAAACAATAATACCTCATACATCCCATCTACCAGCGGACTTAAGATTGCCTTTAATGTCCAGCATCTGCACAAGATACACACAAGTGGAACTATGGAGGCTTGTTTTAAACATGCCAGGTCTGGATCCATCTCTCACAGATAGCATTTTGTGTCTCTTCCTGAGGTTTAAATATGCAAGGGATTTCTATTTGTTATGTTTGTTAAAAATAAGTTTCAATATTACACCATCGCTAGGGCTGCCTTTCCCAGCGTAGGTGCCTTCTCTCGGCTTACATGGAACACCTTCTGTTTTGCCACTTGGAAGGATTTACCACCTTTATTTTATTAGAGCATTTTTATTGTTCAATAAAATTTACTTTTATGTCCAATATTGTAAATGGTAAGGGGATGATGGAAAACTTTGAGGGCAATCACATATCTAAGGAAGTAAGCAAATCAATTTGATAAAAGCTGAACTCTTTTCGTAACTTTCTCGGAAGTACAGAGAGCAGAGCTACCAAATGACATTTCTGCTGATGCTTCTTGGTCTTTTCCTGGGGAAAGAGAAGAGACTCAATTTCCTGACCACAATCAAGACTAAACCCTTTTATCTTTTCTGTTAATATCCAGTCTTAATCCCATCCCACTGGAAAACATTTTACAAATCCTTAAGACAAATTTGAGGAATAAAAATGGAGTCCCTCCTTACTGCTGCGTTTGCACTGGTTGTAAACATGCAGCCTACGCAGCCTACTACTTTTGTTACTGTAGGCAAGTTATCTTGTTGGAGCCCATGTTTCATCTGTAAAGTGGGGAAGATAATATTTATTTCACACTGATAATTTAAGGTTCTAATTAGATTACATATGAAAATCTATTTAACCCTCTACAGGCAAACAGAACAACAAAAACAACAACAAAAATGTTTACTCACATTTTGCAATGAGGGAACTGTAATAAACATGAAACAGCACCTCATTTGAGACACAGTAGAGGCAAAGTCTGCCCGAAGAATTCAAACAGGCAGATGTAGTTTAGGGGCTATTGTTTCTGTGTCTTTCTCCCACCTTCTAATGCCTCCTACACTTAGAAGGATTATTAATGTCCTCATAATATTCTCTGATGATCAATTCTTCTTTATCACCAAGGTCAGGTTTTCCCAATTACAAGAGTGCCCTGTATTTCAAAATTACCTCTTGCCAATTCATCTCCATCTAATAAAACTTTTCTTCCCTTAAAGTAACAATTCTCAGATTTGGCTGCATATGGAGAATACTGATACTAATAATAATGAACGGTCTTTCAAAAAACAAAATAAAACAAAACAGCAAAACCAATGCCAGTATCTAACCCTCAGAGATTCTGATGTGATTTCTGGGAGTCAGCCTGGCCATTGGGATTTTTGAAAACTTCCCAGATGATTCTAACGTTCAACTAAGGATGAGAACACTGCCCTACAAGTTGAATGTCAGGAAAGCAATCAGAATAATTCTCAAAGTTTATCAGAATAATGTGGGAGCTCTTTTAGAAGCAGATTGCAGAGCATGTCTCAGATGGACTGTACCCAAATTTCTGAGAGTGTAACCCAGAACATGTATTTTTAACACTTTTCTCAAACAATTCTTATATGGTCTGCAGCACCAAGGTACAATGAAATCTGAGTATTTACTGTTACTGACACGTCCTAGTCTTTGTCTTTCCTCGTCTGTGCTGGCTGCTTAAAATAGTTTGTATGCCAATGTTTTGCCAGTAAAGATAATAAAATATTGTCTAAATAGTACACAAATTTCACAAAATGCTCAACAACCCCAAGTGTAGTAATGAGTAATTGCATGCATTATTTTTTTAAATCCATGCAAAAATGCTGTGAGTTGGCTCCATTTTATAGCATAAGAGACAGGAGTTTAGAGAAATGAGGTAATTTTCCTGGGTCACATGAATGGAATAGCTGGGATAGGAACCCAGTCAGTCTAACATTAGAGCTTGTAATCTTTTTTTTTTTCATTTTCTAAGAGAATATATTTTATTTTTGTGTGTGTGTGCAATTTATTTATTTATTTTTTATTAAGTCATTTGTACATAGATCATAAATTTATGATCATTATGGGATTCAATGTGTTGATTATTTGTACAAATTTATGTCATTATGGGATTCAATGTGTTGATTTTTTGTACAAATTGGAGTGCTTATGTCCTACTAATTAACATAGCCTTCACCTCCTTTACCCAATTACAGCATGAAGACAATTGTGTTCTACACCTGATAGATTCAACTTGTACTTGCAATCTTAATTAACCTCTACTCTGTATTGGTGGTTTTCAAAGTAGGATCCCAGGACCACTGGTATCAGTACCTTGTGGGACCTAATTAGAAATATAAAACTTCAACTCCCATTCCAGACTTCCTGATTCAAAAATTCTGATTAAGACCACCAGTTTGTGTTTTATCAGCTCTCCATGTGATTCTGATACATGTTAACATTTGAGAACCACCAATCTGTACTATATGCCCACCTGTTGAATGTCCTTCTCCCAAATACTGAAGACACCCATTCGTCTCAGTGTCCTATGGGAATTTGATGTGATTCTTCCTAAGAAATGAGACAGAACATGCACATGGCCCTAAATACAGCTTTAAGTGGGAGCAAACAAGACCTGTTAGGGGACAAGTGAGTGGAACAGGGATTGATACCAGTGTTCAAAGAAAAAAAAAAATCAAACAAATTCAATTTAGCAGAGTGTATCTGAACAAAGAACCATTCATGAGTTGGGTACCATCCTGAACCAGTAGAGGTCACCAAGCTCTGCCCAGCAGTGCAACTAACGAGATTTCATAGGCAGCACCGTGAGAATAATTACTGGATTGGCTACAGCTGCCTTATTGGGGTGGCCTGATGCGACATTTGCCTTATTTGGCATGGAGTGTTTAAGTTGGCTCCCTGTGGTCGCTGACCCAGCTGCTCGTGATTGGCTGAAACTGGACTGTTTATTATAGTCAGGTTTGGGTTTGTTTACCTACCAAGGTTACAGTTCACTCTGTAGGGACTCATGGTATGGAGGCAACCTCAGGCCAATTAATTAACACTACCCAACAGCAGGAAGAGGGACAAGAAAACAGAAACCAGGCCCTCCTCTCCCTTGCCTTGTCCCTTCTCCTTGAGACTATGCCTTTCCCCAGCTGACTCCAGGAATGCTGGAATTGGCAAAAGACAAATAATAGTAATTATTTTCTTATTGTAAATGACTTACCATGTATACCTCATTACCATAATACACAATAATAATCATGCACATGATTATTAAAGCTTTTAATTATTTAATTTCAACCTTAAATCTTTCTCATGTATATAGAGTCCCCTCAGAATCTGAAAGTCTTTCACTATTTTAAACAATTACAGTGCACATTGCTTCTGGGGTTTTTTGGAGTTGTTTTTGGTTCTCTTTCTTTTCCATGCTCAAACTAATCTGGTTAACGGGGAGACCAAATTCTGTCATCTTCTCCTATGTAGAAACTGGCATGATCATTTTAAATGTTTGTGTATGAAAGTGTGTGTAAGTATTATCACCACATAAGTATTTCTTCTCTGAGCTGCCAGTTACCACATGATGCCTCTTCCTTTTGGCCTTGTATTTTAAAGTCCTCTACCCTAGTGAAGGCTGATGGATTTTCCATGTATCTTGCATAAAGCTGCGTTATTGCCATGATGATAGCATAAAACTGAATGGGTGGTGATAATTCAAGAGGGTGCGGGGAAGGGCAGTTTGCACATGGAAATGATCTGGAAAATCTCTTTTCTTGCCTCCCTCCTAGCATCCTTTTAAAGATGGAGTCCCCAAAGTCAAACATGCTAAGAGTATTTTAAATCTATGCTTGTGAGAGCAGCAGCTAATGAATATGAAATGTAGGGGAAAATGAAACTGCTGACCTAAGGACAAACAAAATACAACCTGCCAGCAGGTTGTCTTCCTTCCTTCTTTCCCATCTTCCTTCTTTTTTCCTAATTAACCAAGTACTTATTGACGGTGATCCGACAAAAACAAGACTAGCCTTGGAGTCACTCAGATCTAGACTTTATCCTCATCTCCACCTCTTAGGAGCTGGACGTCATCTTACCTCACTCACTTACCTTCTCCATGCTTCAGTCCCCTTTTCTGCAAAAAGGGGACATAATGGGTTACTAAAAAAATAAATAGGGAATTTACATGTAAAATCCTAATGTAGTGCTTGGCCCATGACTCAGTACTGGATCTTATTTCTCTCTGTCCTTTCTGCATAAACTGTGGTGCTCTTCAAAATATAAGTTCCCTGTGGTCTTCTTCAGAGACTTCCAAGGCTGAGTGAACAACACAACCTTCTCCCTGACACATGGTCTCCCGTGTTACTGGGTATGTCTCTGGAAATAGGGATTCTGAAAATTATCATGGAAGAGGCCAGCCTCCTCAAGAGGATGTTGTTGCTTAGTAATAATTGTGCTGGAAACGGCCTTCTCACATTTTGTCTACTAATTCAGTGCTGGCTGGAAAAATGTAGGGATTTCAGAATAACAAAAATATTCCGTATTCACTTTTCTGTGATGCCCTCTGTTGTCTTAATCCTCTTCATCCTCCCTATTTTTTCCTTTTTCCCTTTATCACATAAGGGAACAAAAGCAAGTAATGTCCAAGGGTAGAATGCAAAAAAGTATATATTTAAGCCTATAGCATTCATCAGCCAGAAATTAAGAAATTTATTTGAATTTTAAAGGTCTACAAGATGGCAAATTGTAAGGCTAAAATTTTAATCCAAATGATTTCCTAATTACAATAGCTTACTGTGTTAGTTGCTTCACTTTTTAGCCATTTGAAAGAAGTCACTCAAAGTCCCTGTGAGCTTGTTTGAAATAATACTTACTTGCAGGTTTCTGTGAACACAAGGATGCAGATAGAGTAAATGCAACATGGAAGTTAATCAACAACTGGCAATAACTGTTATCTCTTGGTACTCTTTTGTTTGTTACTAAGCCCCACATTTTGATCTAAAAACCAGAAGTTAACTCTATCTTGCAAGGTATAGTAAGTTGCCATCAGCCAATTTCATTCAACATGGGGTCTTGAAGTGAAAAATTAATGCTCTGACCTTAGCCTAGTCCCAACTCTGTGGCTCTATCTTTCTTTATCTGTAAAGTGAGAGAAATGTACCTAATTAATCTGGTCTTCACAATTCCTGCTTTTAAAGGGCTTGCAGCACATCTCACAATTATAATGGATTGCTTGCTTATTTGATTAATGTCTCTCACATCAGATTGCTTATCTCCATGAGAGATTGTTGGGTGCATCCCAGCATCTCCCAGGATCTAATGTACCCAGGACAATGTTCAATAAGTTTCACGGAATAAATCAATAAATATGACATGGGGGCGGCATAGAAATTAATTGCTCTTTTGCACAATTCCTTCAATTATTTATACAATGAGTATTTTTTAAATGTTCAATATGTACCAAAATATATACTTTGTGGTTAGCAGGACAATTTTCTCCTATACTATCTCATTCAGCGTTCATCAAACACTGCAAGGAAACTTTGCTAATTGGTCTATTTTGCAGATAAGAAATGTCAAACTCAAAGATATTAAGGAATTTCTCTATGGTCATGCAAATGTTAGTAAAAAAAGAGAGCTAAATAAATTTTTCTAAATTTAAAACAATTTTCAAATAGTAAGCACTTTACATATTTAACTTTATGAAATCTCTACAAAAAGAAGCTTTCAGGTGGTTACTGTTATTACCATCAGCTTTCAGATGACAGAAAAATGTAGATGATTTTCCCAAGAACAGAACTAAGTGTAGGTTAAGCAATTTGCCTCTGAACTCAGATAATAAATAGCAGAAAGGGATTTGAACCTATGCAGGCTAGTTCTCAGGTCTGTGATGTTAGCCATTATACCATCATACTTTGTAGAAATTCATACACAATTCCCAAAGAAATACCAAGTGTTGCCAAGCTCCCTTTGGTTGGGATCAGCTGAGTTAGTGAAGGAGTGGCTAAAAACTGGAGCATAGTAGAATTAATCCATGTATGTGATTTATGAAATTTTTTTGCCTTTTAAAAAATTTTATATTTAGATTAACACAAAGATATGCTATAGTTGGTATATATTCAATAACTCTTAGCTAATGTTATTATTGAAGTATACAATGTCAAACCTAACATAAGTCATTCCAAAAATTCTAAATAAAACATAAATCAGAACAGTTGCTAATTATTCAGCTGGACAAATGTTTTTCTTTTCTTAGCACAATATGTGATATTCCAGAATATCAACACAATATCTGATATTTCAGTTGCAACTAGAGAGTTGGCATGAAATTTACCCTCAACACCACCATTGAGTCTAGTGTAATGTTAGTACAATAAAGATGTTAATCTCCTCTTTTAAAAGCTAACCAACATTGCTTGGGATTGAACCTTTTAAAAGGAAAATTCACTCTGTAATACTGTAATTAATACAGGACAAGAGCTTGTAACTTTGAGGGAGGGGCAGAATTTGGAGTAAGAATTTTTAAATTTGAAACTAATCTTTACTTGAGGGCAACTTCATCTTCCATTTTAAGATTCTGGTTTTAGTTTATGAGCCTTCAGTCATCAGAATATCGTAAAATATGGGTTTAGGATCTCACACTTAGGATTTGTCAAACTGAGGACCTTCCTTTGGACTTTAAAAATAAACTGGCTAAAAAATCATGAAACTTCCACTGTTTTCACTTCTAAGCAGTTGTAAAAGGAGATTATGCCAAGAATAATCTCAGAAGTAAGGGTGTAGGCAGAGCAAATAGTTGGGCTATAATGAGCCTTTGCTTCTTACAACTACCTTAGTTTTAGCCAAACATATTCAAATAACACTGGCAATAGCCCATCTCCTTGAAATTCAGAAACAATAAACTCTTTGTTAAGGTAACTTTAAGATCACCCCTATGTACACAATTATGATTTAATAAAAATTAATAAAAAAAGATCACCTAGACAACCTCTGTGATATAAATAAACAATCCTGATTTTTAAAAATTTTTCTCTACCTAGATTATAATTTTCCATTGTACAACTTATTTGAACATCATATATTCATATGTTCTTTTCATAATAATAAAAATATTCATCAAGCACCTACTGTAGATACTATGAAAACTTATATTTCCCACTTCAGTGCCTGCTATATAGCAGACACTCAGTAAAAACGGTTTGTGTAATGCAGTTTTTCATCTGTAATCATACTCAGGGTCATCCTAATGACAGTAGGTCAACTTTAATAAATATTAATAAATATGTATTGATAGTTTTTGTGCTACTAAGCCAACCACTGAGGACACAATGGTAAGTCAAACATTCATGGCTCTTGCCTTGTGTGGCTTAGGACAAATCATTCTCACCAATACATAGAATTTTCATTGGAATGATGTGCTACGAGAAAGAGATTCTCATTATTTGGGGTGAGTAGAGAACTTTAGATAGTCAGGAATTCCTGAGAAGTGACATTTGACCAGAGACCAAAACAATGAGTACAAGCTATGGAGGTATCTGAGACAGGGATTCCTGGAACACAAATTCCTGCACTGGTTATTCACTATGGAGAGACGGATATGGGCTTGAGGAGTAAGGCAGAAAAGAGAAGGGGAGGGAGGCAAGCAATAGTGTGATCTTAGGCAACATAGTGCAGAGACTAGCTTTGGCCAGATCCTTCAGGGAACTCTGGATTGTATGCCTTGTCTCAGAGCTGTCCTGACTTATGGCAAGGTTGCTGGTCTTTCAAACTCTTTCACTAGGTCATTTGTTAAGGGTCCTCATGGGAGGGGGGCTTAAACATGTAGGCACCTCCTATTAGTAAAGAGGTTGTGGTAACCGGAAGGCAGTCCGCCACAAAGGAGCTGAAGGTGATGGTACTAGCTCACAGGAGGAAAAGGTGCAAAGAATTGACAGAAAATGTCTCCTCGGATCAAGGAGAGCACCAATATTGCTTTTCACAGTAGATGATGGACAAATGTTTCAATTATGCAAAGCTTCTATGGTAGAACAGAGCCTTGGCAGTAGCAGGGACTGGAAGAAACGCAGAATACTTAGAGGCATTCCAGCCTACAAGGTAGATTGGTATAGGGTGGGCTGGAGAGGGAGGTAAAGGCAGGTTGCAGGTAGGATTAAGGTCATGACTTTTATTCAAATCAGTGGGAGGTCACTGGAAAGTTTTGAGTAGGGGAGCAACAGACATGGATTTACTTCTTAAAGTTTTTCCAGCCACATTATGGAAAATGAAGAAAAGATTGGGTGGAGGTAGGCAGACTCAGTTAGAAGGCAATCTAGAAAAGAAATGATAGTGGAGCAGAGTTAAGTAGCAGTAAAGAGCATTGACATCTGGGGAAATTTTAAGAGATGAAATCACTGGGAATTATTCATGGATTGGGTGGGGGAAGGGAGTGCAGAAAGGCATCAAGACTTCTGACTTGCCTACATAGATGACAGTTTCACTCACATGAAATTGCAAATGTTGGAATGCTAGCATTTTAGGGGTTAGAAATAAGAAAGATAAACAGTCACACAAAGGTAAATGGCCCATCTGACCATCTACTTTAATTCTACTGAGAGATTACCTGAAGACATGGTAATATTTTGGAAATAAGGAGATCAACCAGCAAATGGGAGTTTGGCAGATCAAGACAGGTATTAAGTGGTCAGCTTACTCCAGGGAAGTAGGTGGGTGGATGAGATGGGACTGAGTGAGAAGACAGACCTAGTGCAGGTGAAAGAATTGTAGAACAACCTGAGGTGGAATATTATTGTTGCTCATGTACGTGACTCAACTCTCAATCAAATATACTGCAGAGAAGTTTTTAATCAAGTGAAATAATCAAAATTCTATCACATGTACCAAAGTTGGTTCTAATTTTTCTCATTCTAAATAATACTGGAATAGACATCAAAGGGAGAAGAGTCACTAGGTCACAGGGAGTATCATTCCAAGGTCCCTGAGTTTGCTTGAGGGGAAGGAGTCCAAGACAACAGACTCACCAACGCCTTTCAGCCACTCCTCCACCAAGCACAGAGACAGAGAAGTTTAAGGAGAAGGAGGAAGTGAAAGGAGAAGGCAAGGGAAGGAAGTGAACAAGTAGAAAACACATATGAGGAGGAAACAACAAAAAATTCTGGCAACATGAAAAAGCAGAATAAATCAACACCACCCCTGAAAGGAATCTTGAGGCAGTTACCACAGAGGACCCCACTTATAAAGAAATTACTGAAATGATAGAAAGGGAATTTAGAGTATAGATAGCAAAAACAATGAAGAGAATTGAAGTGAAAGTAGAAAACTACCAAAAAGAAATCCAAAAATTGACTCAAGAAATGAATGAAAGACATGAAGAAATTAAAAATAATGTATGGGAGCTTAAGGAATTGAAGGAGTCAATCAGGGAACTTAAAGATGCAGCAGAAAGTATCAACAACAGAGTAGACTATGGAGAAGAAAAAAAATCTCAGAGCTAAAGGATAAGGCCTTTGAGCTAACTTAGGCATTTAAAATGGCAGAAAAGAAGACAGTAAAAGTAGAGCAATCTCTTAAAGGATTATGGGCATTCACAAAGCATTCAAACAGATGAATTATTAGGTATCCTTGGAGGAGAAGGAGGAGGGGGAGGAGAAGAGGGAGAGGGAGGGGGAGGAGGAGGAGGGGGAGGGGAGGAGGAGAAGAAGAAGAAGAAGAAGAAGAGGAAGAGGAAGAGGAAGAAGAGGACGACGAAGAAGAAGTCATCAAAGGCAAGGAAGTGCTGCTACTGAAGACTATCATGACTGAAATTGTCCCAAGCATCACCAAAAAGTCTGACACATTCCTTTTAAATGGATATCAAACCCTGATTCATCTTGATACAAACAGAGCATCTCCTAGACACATTGTAATGAACATGGCAAAGGTCCAGACTCCTTGATACATAAAGCCAATTTGCTGGTGCTCAGTGGTGTGTGCATTAGCACCCCTGCACCCCACCCCACACCCTCAGTTTTGCTAAGAGGGAGTATGTTAAGTGGGGTTAGGGAGGAGGATATTATTTTGTTTTTGATTGGGGCTTCCTTTCATTTTTTTCTTTTTTGGTTTGTGGATGAAAGGTTAACTTTATTTATTTAATTTTTATTGTTTGGGATTCATTGAGGGTACAAAGAATTAGGTTATACTAATTGCATTTCTTAGATAGATTCCCTCTTATAATTGTATTCTGCCACCAAGAGTTGTGCCATACACCGAGATCTGCTATCCTCCTCCATCCTTCCCTCTCTCCACTTGCTCATTCCCCTACCCTACCCTACCCTCTTGTATTAGCTCATTTACTGACTTCATATTAGAATTGAGTACATTGGATTCTTGCTCTTCCATTCTTGTGAGGCCTTACTAAGAAGAATGAGTTTCACCTCCATCCAGGTTAATGTAAAAGATATAAAGTCTCCATCTTTTTTTTAGTGGCTGAATAGTATTCCATGGTATACATAT
>CAUYRH010088860.1:0-19295 GCA_963574655.1 Perodicticus potto | reverse complement strand
ACACACGAATGCCAGAGGCCCCCTCCCCCACCCCTCCCCTCCCCCTCCCCCGCCCCTCCCCCGCCCCGCCGGGCCGGAGCCTAGGTGCGGAGCGCGGAGGCGCGCGCATTGTGCGAGCCCACCGCGGCCCCGGCCCGACTCCCCACCCCCTTCCTTCCTCCACCCCCTCCGCTCCCGCCAACCTCCCGGGAACCCCGGGAAGAAAGCGAGGAGGAATGAGGAAAGGACGCCCCCCGGGGCTGCAACCGCGGACAGAAACTCCAAGGGGAAAAACAAATCTCGGCCGCGGACTCCGCGGGAGAGGGGAGCGGGAGCCGCGGCCGGCCGGGCGCCCCCAGTTCCTCCCCCCAGCCCCGCTGGGGCGCCCGGGCCCCCAGTTACCTGTCGGGAGTGGGATTTGGGCTCCGGCGGCTTGAAGAAGGAGTCGGGCAGCTTGCGGAGCCTCATGGGCACGGTCTGCGGCACGTTGGCCGTCTTGGGGTTCATGACGGCGTTGAAGAGCGCCTCCAGGTCGGTCTCCGAGTCCCCCCGGACGTGCACGATCTGGTGCCCGGCGGGGGGCGCCGCGGGGGGCGCCGGCTGGCCCTGCCCCTGCGGGGTCTGCGCGGGCGGCTGCCCTTGGCCCTGCGGGGCCGGCGGAGGCGGCGGCTGCTGCCCGGGGTCCATGGCTCCTGCCCCCCGACGCGCACCCTGACCAGGCGGACGGGGCTCCGGACGGGGCGAGGCGGGCTGGGCGGCGGGAGCGGCGCTGGCCTCGCTCTCAGGCCCGGGGGGCTGCGCCGCGGCCCCGCATCCCCCGCCCCGCGCCCCGGCTCCCCTGGTCGGGCGGCTGCGCCTCGGGAGGGGCCGCGACAGGCTGGGACCCGCGGCGCCGGAGAGCTTTCCCCGCAGCTCCCTTGACGGCGAGCGCACAGCGGCGGGCCTTCCCCTCCCCCCTCTCTCTTGTTTCCTTTTCTTGTTCCTTCCTTCCTCCCTTTCTTTTCCCTGGCGGCGGCTGCGCCCGACTGAGACAGAAACTCGCCTCAAAACTAAAGTTGAGAGACCCGCCCGCCCGAGCCGCGCGCCGGCTCCGCCTCCTCCCGGCTCTTCCTTCCTCTGCGCGCCCGCCCGCACGGAGTCGGCGGCCGGCGGCCGAGGGAAACTTTCCCGGGGAGTTGCTGCATTCCTGCAGACTCCCGGCCGCACGTGACCCGCCCGCCCGCCCGCGCGGCGCGGCGGCCGAGAGCGCGCCTGGGGTTCCGCGCGGCCCGGGCCGGCCCGGGTCGGAACTCCGGTCCGCGGGGGACGCGGCCGCCCTGCGCCGCGGGACGGGTGCAGTGGCCAAGGTCGAAGGCGGTCGGGAGAGGGGACGGGTTCGCACTCTCCTCCGCCCCGCGGGCGCTCCACCAGACGGAGCTCAAAGCCGCGGGGATGGATTGGAGTTGAGATAGGTAACAGGCAGTGATTTTCATACAAGTCCGTTTTCAAAGGTTAACTTGATTTTGTTATTTTTCACTTCGTAGTCTACGAAAGCCCACTTGAAAAAGGGAAACGATTATTGTACTTGAAAACTGGTCTGCGACTCAATGCAACTTGCTCAAAGAAGCAAAAACATTGCCTTTTTTACAAGCGAAAAAAATCACATCAACTTTTGAAGCACTCAGACTTGGAACACAGTCGCTGAGAATCTCAACACACACACACACCATCAGTGCTCAACTTTGGTTACGAGCATTCCTCCGTCCTGTCTTTCATCCTGGAGGGCTGGGAGCCTGCAGCCTCTTTGTCATCCGGTACCTGGCACAGGGTGAACTCAGATGAATGCGGACTAAGAAATTAATAGACAAGGAGAATACACCTGATTCTCCATTCTGGCGGTATCATATGTGCAAGGAGCCTATTAGAAAATACTCACTTTGTTTTTTAAGTCATAAACTCTCTTTTTAAAGCAGCTTTATTGAGATACAATTTACATAGCATACAATTTGTCCTTTAAAGCAATTCACTGGGATTTTTTTGTTTAGTCTATGCACAGGTGTGTGCCACATCAGGCTGATTTTAAATCCACTAGCCCATTCTAAAGAAATCTGGTTCTGGGTCTTGTTTTAATGATTTTTGTGTGCACTGCTAGTGAAACAGAGGTATAAATAGGATTAAGCAAGGAAAAGGCCCCTGAGCAAAAAAGATAATCTCTTCCTCCAGCCAGAACTTGTCCAGCAGATTTCTGAAGCGGAATCTGCATGGCTTGGTAGTAGGGCTGGCCCAAGGGAGTAAGCTTTAGACACTACTCAGATTCGGGTTTTAGGTTTTTTTCTTTTCTCGTTGATCACTGGCATGCACAGACACTCAAAATTGTAACAGAAATTCTAGCCACCTGCTCTGGAGCCCCAGGTTCCTCTTGAGGAGAAGAGTCAATGTAAGTGATACTTAGGACTGCTTCTTGGATTTGTACCTGCTTCCCCCACCCCCCAAACGTCAAGTGCATTTAACAACTGACTTGGAGGTTCTGGAGTTACAGAGTTTTGAGTTCAGCTCCCAGTTCCACTATTCACTAGCTGGAAGACGTTGGACAGTCGCTTGCTTGCTGTTCTTTAATATTAATGTCAGGGGTAATATCTCATGGTTGTTGGAGCATTAAACTAGTCAATGGATATGAAGTACTTAGTCCAGTTTTTTGACATATGGCAAGTTCTGCATCAATGTCAGCTGTCATCGTTGTCCCATGTCCACAGATTACTTCACAGGCAGTGATGTAGCTTCTCCCTTGCAGCAGCCCTCACTTTCTCTTGTTGTTTTTTTTGTTTGTTTGTTTTTGTTTTTTGCTTTTTTTTTGGAGACAGAGTGTCAAGCTGTCGCAGAGTTTTGTGGCATCACAACTCACAGCAACCTCCAACTCTTGAGCTTAAGCAATTCTCTTGCCTCAGCCTCTCAAGTAGCTGGCAGTAAGGTGCCTACCACAACGCCTAGCTATATTTTTGTTGTAGTTGTTGTTTAGCTGACCCCGGCCGGGTCCAAACAATGCCAGCCTCGGTGTATGTGGCCAGCGCCCTACGCACTGAACTATGGGCGCCAACCTCAGCCCTCACTTTCTAATAGGCACAGCCTTAGGGACCTTTCTGCTCACATCTAATAATCCACACAAACAAAGCCTTTGGGTAGAAACTGCATTAATAACTTCACCTGAAAGAAAACATTAAGAACTAAAGTGGTGGGCTCAGCGCATGTAGCCCAGTGGTTATGGCACCAACCACATGCACTGAGGCAGGTGGATTTGAGTCCAGCCAGGGCCAGCTAAACAACAATGACAACTGCCACATAAAAATAAACAGGCATTGTGTCCGGTACCTGTAGTCCCAGCTACTTGGGAGGCTGAGGCAAGAGAACTGCTTAAGCCCAAGAGTTGGAGGTTGCTGTGAGCTGTGACACCACGGCTCTCTACCCAGGGTGACAAAGTGAGACTGTGCCTCTAAAAAAAATAATAATAATAAAGTGGTTGAAAATCTGGAGTTGTAATGGAGACTCTCTTTATTAGAGCACTCACTACTAGAAACGTTATAATAAAAGATCTTAAGATACAGAGAGTTTGTTTTGTTCAATATTGTTTCACCTGCCATTAAATAGAGAACAAAATTGTTTTGATAATTAGATTGAAAGGTTCTTGATTTTATGTTTTGTTGGGGTTTTTTTGGTGTTTTTGTTTTTGTTTTTTTGAGATAGAGTCTCATGCTCTCACCCTTGGTAAAGTGTTGTGGTGTCAGTATCTGGGACCACAGGTGCCTGCCACGAGGAGTTTTTCTATTTTTAGCAGAAATGGGGTCTCCCTGTTGCTCAGGCTGGTCTGCAACTCCTGAGCTCAGGCAATGTGCCTGCCTGGGCCTCCCAGAGTGCTAGGATTATAGGTGTGAGCCACCATACCTGGCTCATTTTATGTTTAATAAGCACTTCTGTATCATCAACCAAGATTTTGTAACTTACTATTCTTCAGCAATAAAATTTCAGTCACAGTTTAGTAAGGGATAAAAAAAATATGTATTCAATCCTTTGCTTCTCCCTTATTTTTGGAGCAATTATCAGTTTAAGGCACCTTGAAATGGGGAGACATTTTACTCATACAGAGATCCACCATTATCTTGGATCATTTTCAATGTCCATGTATCACTGTATCAAAACACTAGTCTTACAATTCCTTGACCTCTCAACTAAAATGTATGCTTATCTGTACTTCGGGTTAGGCACCTGCTCCTACACGTACGTGCTGTTATCATCCAGAAGTATTCCAGTTGTGAAATCAAACTATATCATTTCCTTAATAACCATTTGGTTCTCTCATTTCATTACCCGCACTTCATTTATCATTGATCGCTCCCTTTTCCCCAACATCATTTCCACCTCTTTTCATTTCTGCTCTGATTTTAAGGTTTGTGTCCCTCCAAAATTCATGCTTCAACTCAATATCCAATGCGTTAAGTGGGGCCTTTACGAGGTGATTAGGTCATGAGGATTTTTCCCTTCTGAAAGGGACTAAGGCCTTTATAAAAGAGGCTTCCCGGGGCATTTGGCCCTTTTGCCCTTTTGTCCCTATGTCACTTGAGGACACAACATTTATTGCCTCTGAAGGACGCAGGAACAAGGCATCATCTTGGAAACAGAGCAGCCCTTCCCAGACACCGAACCTGCCGCCACCCTGATTTTGGACTTTCTAAACTATGAGGAATAAATTCCCATTATTTGTAAATTAATACCCAGTCTGTACTATTTTATTAGAGCAGCACAGATAGACTAAGACGTCTCTCATGCCAGTTCTGTTTGGAAACCACAATCTCTTGCTCAAACCTCTCACAGTCATCTCTGCTGTATGTTCCATTGTGCTGTGTATTTCAATGAACTGAATCTGTTAAAGTGGATTAAAGCGATCATCTGTCTTCCCCACTGTAATATCTAACCCTTAGGGGTCCAAGACCCCACATTCATTAAACGGTTCAATCAAAGCTTCTGATATTTTGTCCAATTCAGTTCATCCTACCATCCAGAGATATGCCTACACCATACAACTGCAAGAAGGCATTCATTGTAGAACTTTAAACTTTATCAAATTACCATATAATGCTATCTGTCATGCATAAGGAATTCACATTTTAAGTAAGTTCTACAATTATCTGGTGAATAGCACAATTATTTTGCGTTGTAATTATCATGTGTTAAAGGTATTAATTTTCTAAGTGTAAACATTGAAACATACCCATCGTAACATTCTGCTATGCCTAAGCACCCTGAGAATTTTTAAAAAGGAGGTGGCCAGTTTCCTCCCAGCCTCTGGGAAGCTTGGCTGACACCCTGGCTTCTAGGCACAACTGAAAGGACTCTCATAAGTGTGAGTGATTGGTGCCTTTTCATACCTATAGACTCTAACCATGCTTCCTTACACCTGCAATGAACCTCTTTCCATATAGTATGACTATTCTAAACTTAACCATGCACCTCATTCCATTTATTCATCATCCCCTACTTCTTGGAAAAAGACATCATCTCCAACTGCTCAGAGATATGGAGGCCACAAAAGCCCTGAAAGATTTTCCACAAACCTGCA
The DNA here is from genome assembly GCA_963574655.1 of Perodicticus potto. Classification (NCBI taxonomy): domain Eukaryota; kingdom Metazoa; phylum Chordata; class Mammalia; order Primates; family Lorisidae; genus Perodicticus; species Perodicticus potto. Next base: position 13,729 of record CAUYRH010088860.1, on the reverse strand, counting down.
GAAACATGTCTGTATCCTCACAAGCCCTTCCCTCTACAGGTACATTTTTGGGAAGAGTGTTCCACATGCCCATTTTTCACTTCTTCGCCTTTTATTCATTTACCCTTTGACTCAATGGATTTAAAACTGAACCCTTTACCCCTACCCTCTTCCACCACCAGCCCTCTCAAGCCGCATCTCCTTCTCCTTCCTTCTTTTTTCTTTTCCTGAGACAGACACACCCTCTGTCACACAGACAGACACACACCCTCCCAAGTCACATTCTCTTTTTTTTTCCTGAGACACAGTGTCACGTTGTCGCCCTCGGTAGAGTGCTGTGGCGTCACAGCTCACAGCAACCTCCAACTCTTAGGCTTCAGCAATTCTCTTGCCTCAGCCTCCCAAGTAGCTGGGACATATGTGCATGCCACAACGCCCAGATATTTTTTAGAGACAGGTTCTTGCCAGGTTCCAGGCTGGTCTGGGACTCCTGAGCTCAGGCAGTCCACCCACCTCGGCCTCCCAGAGTGCTAGGAGTACAGGTGTGAGCCACCACGCCCAGCCACACATTCTCCTTCTGATTCACCACCTCGGTTAATGGCATCACGATCCACAAACTTGTTCAAGCCAGAAAACCAGGTGTCCTCTTAATCACTTCCTTCTCCCTATCTCTTGCATACAACCAGTTACTAATTTGTGTTAGTTTATTTTTCAAAAGTCTACCACCTAACCCCATGTCCATTTCTCCTACTTCACTTCTGGTCATTTTTTGCACAACCTCCCAAATCATGTTCCTGCTTCTAGTTTTACCTGGCTCTATCAGACTTCTATTCTGATGTCAGAGTGATCTTTCCAACGTGTAGGTTTGAGGGTAGCGTGATATCATTCAGGAACAAATTCAAACTCCTTAGTGTGACAGGTAAGGCCTTTAAGCATTTTAGTCCTTGCTTGTCCTTTTAACCTGTGTCTTGCCACTCACATGTCTTGCCACTCACCTGTATGTGTTGTTTCCAGGCACGCTGAAACACTCGTGGTTCTGCGAATGAGCTGTTTTTGCTCTCATCCTTTTGCCTCTGCAAATGTTACTACTGCTGTTTAGAACTTCCTTACTCACCTTTCACCTGGTTACTCAGCCCACAAACCTTAACTTCTGGACTGTGCAGTGGCTCATGCCTGTAATCCTAGCACTCCAGGAGGCCAAAACAGGTGGACTGTTTGAGTTCAGGAGTTCAGCACCAGCCTGAGCAAGAGCATGCCCCTATTTCTAAAAATAGCCAGGCATTGTGGTGGGTACCTATAGTCCCAGCTACTGGGAAAGTTGAGGCAAGAGAATCATTTAAGCCTAAGAGTTTGAGGTTGCTGTGAGCTATGATGCCACGGCACTCTACCCAGCGCAACAGAGACTCTGTCTCAAAAAACAAACAAAAATACAAACAAAAAACTTATTGTTTTTTTCTTTAAAACAGTCTCACTTCGTCACCTTTGGTAGAGTGCTGTGGCATCGTAGATCACAGCAACCTCAAACTCCTCGGCTCAAGCAATCCTCTTGTCTCAGCTTCCCCGGCTATATATATATATATATTTTTTTTTTTTTTGTTAAGAGACAGATGGGGTGTCACTCCTGCTCAGGATCCACCTGCCTCGGCCACCAAGAGTGCCAGGATTACAGGCTGAGCCACTGCGCAGCCTTAAAAACGTCTAACAGAAAGCCTTTCTCATCTCAAAAGTCCCCTTCCCACAGGGGGCAAGGGGCTTCCTCTCTGGGCTCTCACAGACTCTGGCTGTTGCTTCCACCTCGGCACTGCTCATAGTTTGCTGCAATTGTTCATACACGTATTGTGTGCTTCACGCCCTCAGAGTGCTTGTGACAACAATGCTTAACAAAAAAAGGGGAGTTCAATAAACAAAGAAGAGACCCAGAGTTCAAAAGTCAAAGTAAACAACTGACTTGCTGCCATGATTCTCATTTTGAAAATTTCGTCTTCACACACCAGGCAGATGTTTCTATACTATATATCTCCAAGACATCACAACATTTCACTAAATGCTAATGAGTTTGTCTGAATTTACAAATGCTTTTGATGGAATAAGAGTAGCAGTTAACATTGTGCCCAGTCTCTGTGCTAAGTGCTAAAATGGAGCATCTCATTTAATTCTTACACAGCTTCTTTGTTGTTGCAGTTTGGCTGGGGCTGGGTTTGAACCCACCACCCTCGGTATATGGGGCCAGTGCCCCATTATACAACATCTTTTTTTTTGTTTTGCTTTGGATAGACAGAGTCTCACTTTATCACCCTCCACACAGCTCACAGCAACCTCCAACCCCTGGGCTTAGGTGATTCTCCCGCCTCAGCCTCCTGAGTAGCTGGGACTACAGGCGCCTGCCACAACGCCTGGCTATCTTTCTGTTGCAACTTGGCTGGGGCCAGGTTTGAACCCACCACCCTCGGTATATGGGGCCGGAGCCCCCACTCACTGAGCCATAGACACGGCCCCATTACACAACTTCTTAACATTAAAAATTAAAATTAAGGGCTTGGCGCCTGTGGTTCAATCGGCTAAGGCACCAGACACATACACCTGAGCTGGCAGGTTCGAATCCAGCTCTGGCCCACCAAACAATGACGGCTGCAACCAAAAAATAGGCGGGCGTAGTGGCCGGCACCTGTAGTCCCAGCTACTTGGGAGGCAGAGGCAGGAGAATCCCTTGAGCCCAGGAGGTGGAGGTTACTGTGAGCTGTGACGCAAGGGCATTCTACCTGGGGCAACAGCTTGAGGCCCTGTGTCAAAAAAAATTTTAAATGAAGGATGACTGAAATATTGTTCTCAATTGTGAGAATTTTGCAAAGTGAAATGAGGGTACTTGTCAATACTTGTCAATGCCCTACAGGGAAGGGCTATTCTATGCTGGTCCTCTTCTAGTCCTTCACTCTGCCTTGTTATCTATCTACTGCAGCAGCACTGCGGCTTTGGGGCGCATGGATTCATAAGTGGCTTTGCACGGTCTGAGGATGGCAATATGAAATAGAATTTTAAGAACTGTGCTCATTTTGCAGGGAACATTTTCTCTAACAGCTGAAAGAAGAATAATTTGGCATAGGACTTTAATACTTTGATCTAACTGGATACAGACTGGGATATGAAACGGAATGAATGGCTATCTAGGCGTTAAAAAAATTAAAATTAAAAGCAACTTGTTATGCATGAAGCAACTGAGGCACAGAGAGGTGAAATACATGCCCGAAGTTGCACTGCTAGTACATGACAGGCCCAAATTTGAACCCACCTTTCTCATTCCAGAGTTTGAATTCCCCATCAGGGATCTTATGTTTAATTTCAGACATCTCAAAATTGTCATCAATAAACTTATGGAGTACATATGTAGAAAGATAAGGGAGGTGGGGTAGATAACGATAAGTGACTCATCCCCATAATCCCAGCACTCGGAGAGTGAGGCAGGTGCATTGCTTGAGCTCGGGAGTTCGAGACCAGCCTGAACAAGAGCGAGACCACATCTCTACTAAAAATAGAAAAATTAGGGCGGTGCCTATGGCTCAAAGGAATAGGGTGCCAGCCCCATAGACTGGAGGCAGGGGTTCAAACCCTGCTCCGGTCAAAACTGCAAAAAAATAAAAATAAAAACTATTTGGGCAAGGTGGCTCACACCTGTAGTCCCAGCTACTTGGGAGGTAGAGGCAAGAGGATAACTTGAGCTCACGAGTTTGAGGTTGCTGTGAGCTACAAGGCCATAGCACCCGAGCTCAAGGCAACAGAGTAAGACTCTATCTCTAAACAAATAGATAATAAATAGGGAGTTTCATTTAAGAAGTAGAATTTTATTTATTCTGACCAACAGTGCTGGTTTAGGGTTAGATAGTTCTCCTTCCCCCTTCTTGGCCTGGGAGTGTGGTTATATAGTCCTAATGTTAAACATTAAGGATTAAGGACAAAGCTAGGTTGGTCATATTGAAAGTGTGAAGAGACAGAAAAATCTTTCATTCCCAATAAAATGTTGTTTAGAAAAAAAATATTAGACAATATACTTTTTTAGGGATTTTTGTATTTCAAGAAAGATAGTTTACCTCTGTTGATGAGGGTCCAACTTAGGGATTCATAGGAAGAAAGGGAGAAAGAAATAGTCCTTGGAAATGTGGCTGAGCCTCACAAAGCCAGCCCCGTGTGTCTTGCTCAGGATTTAGTGCAGCTGTAATTACACTGGGGTGACCTGGTAACCCCCTCACCATCATTCACTCTGTGTCTCCCCATCATGGGGCCCATGATTTGTTCACCCATGACTTCAACAGCCTCAAAACTTCTGCTTATTCCCTTCTGTTTCTGGGTCTTCCTACTGTTTGCTAACTATATGACATTGAATGGATGAATTAAGAGGAACCTTTTTTTTTTTTTTTTTGGAGACAGTCTCACTCTGTCGCTCTGGGTAGAGTGCCGTGGTGTCATAACTCACACCAACCTCCAACTCTTGGGCTCAAGAGATTCTCTTGCCTCAGCCTTCCTAGTAACTGGGACTAAAGGCGCCTGCCACAACACCTGGCTATTTTTAGAGATGGGTCTTGCTCTTGCTCAGGCTGGTGTTGAACCCCTGAGCTCTGGCAATCCACCTGCCTCAGCCCCTCAGAGTGCTAAGATTATATGCGTGCGCCACCATGCCTGGACCAAGAAGAAACATTCGCAAAAGCATTTATAGAGTATTGGTTAGGTGCTAGGCATTGGCAGCAATTGGTATGAAAAATGTAATCTGCTCACTCCTTAAAAGGTGGGGGAAAAAAAAAACCAACTAGTACAAACCACTAGTTACTGATCTTGTTACTTATTAGCAGGGTTTGGAAAAAGGATACATCAAACAGATAGATGTTTGAAGACAGGGTCACCACAGCTATCTACTCACCCAAAGATGTGGCTATGTGCTACAACTTCCTGGGAAAATTCATTAATTCAGAACCTAATACTTTGATGTCTAAAACCGTAAGAAGTGGTATTAGAATGCATTTTTTACCTTGGCTAAAACTATGATATGCCTAAGCAAATAAGAAAGACAAAGTCATATGTTTACCAATTTTAGAGAATAATTTTGAAGTACTTTAGAAATGGACATTTATGGGCAGCGCCTGTGGCTCAGTGACTAGGGTGTTAGTCCCATATACTGAGGGTGGTGGGTTCGAACCTGGTCCTGGCCAAACTGCAACAAAAAATAGCCGGGTGTTATGGCAGGCGCTTGTAGTCCCAGCTACTCTGGAGGCTGAGGCAAGAGAATCACCTAAGCCCAAGAGCTGGAGGTTGCTGTGAGCTGTGATGCAACAGCACTCTACTGAGGGTGACAAAGTGAGACTCTGTCTCTAAAAAAAAAAAAAGAAATGAAATGAACATTTATATGCAAATAAATATTTCAAAACCAACACGAAGCTCTCCCCTGTTTAGTTATATAGTACTAGTTGGGGTGAGAAGCTGGAGTTAGAAAAGATATGAGCCATAGTACACATCGATTATAATATTTCTTTCTAAAAAAAAATCTATATAATGCCAATGGTTTCACATATTTAAACAGCCTTCTATAACACTAGTTTTTATATGAGCTAATTACTCCAATCCATTTTTTTTTTGGTATGTTGGAAAAGATAGATATCAGGCCTATTACAGCAAGACTAACTCCTTCCAAGTATATATAGTTTTCATATTATACTAACTATACATTTTGGTTAGTAGGCTTTTGAAAAAAATGTATAGTCACATAGTCAAAATAGTAAAAGTTAATTTTCAATCAGATTTGTTTTGCTTCTAAAATATAGCTAAAGTTATTCACATGAGAGAAATTCAAGTTTGGTCAAACAGCTGGGTGCGAGGAATTTTGGAGCATGAGGCCCTTCAGGCTTAGTGAAGAACTAAGGGGCCCTATACCAAGTAGGTCCCCAAATGCTAGGCAAAATATAGGTTCACAAATTCAAGCTTGTGCGTTCCACATCCTAGCTGGAAAATAGAAGCTACTAGATCTAATTATTGACTATACTTACTAAATTATATTAAAAATGAAAATACGTCTTCTAAAAATACTACATATAGGCTTAGTGCCTGTATCTCAGTGGTTAGGGCACTGGCCACATACACCAGGGCTGGTGGGTTTGAACCTGGCCCAGGCCTGCTAAACAACAATAACTACTATAAAACACAAAAATAGCCCAGCATTGTGGCAGATGCCTGTAGTCCCCGCTACTTGGGAGGCTGAGACAAGAGAATCGTTTAAGCTCAAGAGTTTGAGATTGCTGTGAGCTGTGACACTACGGCACTCTACCTAGAGTGACACAGTGAGACTCTGTCTCAAAAAAAAAAAAAAACTAAACTAAATATATTATTGTCTGTCAAGGGTTCTGACAGTGTGGTCCCCAAACTAGCAGCATCAGTATCATTAACTTGTCAGAAGCGTAAATTCCCAGGCCATAACCCAGACCAACTAAATCAGGGACTCTGGAGGGAGAAATAGCAATCAGGGTTTTTATAAGCCCTGTAGATGATTCTGATGCATTCAGAAATTTGAGAACCACTTCTCTATATTATATTCTGTATTGGTTTTGTTCTATAAGTATTAAATATCATCCTTTGTAAACATTATGCATCAAAGTAGATACCGTCCTTTTATAATTAAATACTTTAATCACATATCTCAGGAAATATATCTATACAACTATCTATTTAATTGATAACATATGTTATAAAGGATCTCAAAAACTGATATTTTGAATCTTACCTGAAAGTTGATAATTAATCCTATTTTAAAAGATCTCATAAACTGTGATTCTAATTTGCTTTGTAATTTTTAATATTATGTGACTGCTGTTTTGACAAACACTTATCTTCAATATAATATGGCACAAAAATATCATAAAAACTATTAAGTTGAAAACTAAATTTTGTTTAATCTTGGCACCCATATCTCATTGGTTAGGGTGCTGGCCACAAGGCCTGCTAAGTAGCATTGACAACAATAGCAAAAAACAAACAAACAAAAAATAGCCAGGCGCTGTGTTGGGCGCCTATAGTCCCACTATTGGGAGGCTGAGGAGAAAGAATCGCTTAAGCCCAGGAGTTTGAGGTTGCTGTGAGCTGTGACATCACAGCACTCTACTGAGGGCGACATAGAGAGACTCTGTCTCAAAAAACCTCCCCCCAAAACCTAAAATTTTTTGAGAATTTAATATAACAAACAGTCTGGAAATGCCTGCTAATACCTAAATTATTTCCCTCTTAACCTAAGTTCCTAATGTTTTGTCTAATAAGTGGAGAACAGATGGATACCATTATTTCTTTTTTTTTTTTTTTTTTTTTTTGAGACAGAGCCTCAAGCTGTCACCCTGGATAGAGTGCTGTAGCATCACAGCTCACAGCAACCTCCAATTCCTGAGCTCAAGCGAGTCTCTTGCCTCCGCCTCCGAAGTAGCTGGGACTACAGGTGCCTGCCACAACGCCCGGCCAGGATACCATTATTTCTATCTAAAACCCTTCATGTACTTGAATATAATTATTAAATCTTCCCTCAGGCTTTTTTTTTTTTGAGACAGAGCCTCAAGCTGTCACCCTGGATAGAGTGCTGTGGCATCACAGCTCACAGCAACCTCCAATTCCTGGGCTCAAGCGAGTCTCTTGCCTCCACCTCCCAAGTAGCTGGGACTACAGGCCCCCGCCACAACGTCCGGCCATTTTTTGGTTGCAGCCGTCATTGTTGTTTGGCGGGCCCGGGCTGGATTCAAACCCGCCAGCTCAGGTGTACGTGGCTGGCGCCTTAGCCCGTTGAGCCACAGGCGCCGAGCCCAGGCTTTTTTTCCTAAACAATCTCTTAACCTTGACTCTGTCTCGTTTCTCAACTCTTTAATCACCGTGAAGCTCTCTGAGTCCTCTCCAAGTACCCCCATGTTCTTCTTCAGTTACAAATGTCACAATACATGCTATAGACAGTCCAAATTATCATTTATACACAAATATATATTCTTCAAAAATATATTTTGTTGGCCAGGTGTGGAGGCTCAGCCTGTAATCCTAGCACTCTGTGGAGGCAGAGGCGGGTGGATTGCTTGAGCTCAAGAGTTCGAGACCAGCCTGAGCTGGTCTCTACTAAAAATAGAAAAACTAGTTGGATGTAGTGGCAGGCACCTGTAGTACCAGCTATTCAGGAGGCTCAGGCAAGAGGATTGCTCAAGCCGAAGAGTTTGAGGTTGATATGAGCCATGATGACACCATAGCACTCTATCCAGGGCAACAGAGTGAGACTCTATCTCAAAAAATATATATTTAATAATAGAATATATATTATTTTACATATACAATATATTTATACATGTCAAATATATAATATGTATTATATATAAATAAATATATTTTTGTTTTATGTTGATTTAGAAATTCAAAGTTTGAACTCTTATAAATGAGCCCAACTTAGAATAATAGCATTTTAGAGATAAAGGGCAAAGGAGTTTCACTTAACTTCTTACTTTTATAGAAGAACTTTAGGTCTTAAGCGGTTAATCTGCACTGTCCCATATGACAGCCACTGGGCATACTTAGACAAAGAATTCAGTTCCTTAATCACACTAGCCACATTTTAAGTACTCAGCAGTCATGCACAGGACTAGTTGCTATGGTATTAGATAGCACAGATATAGGTAATAGTCTCCTCATCACAGAAATTTCTCTGGAACAGTGCTGTTTTAAATGACTTGCCCAAAGCCATACAGATGCGTCAGTGGCAGAGCCTGAACTTCCAGTTCCTGGTCTGGAACTGTCCTGCCATCCTACCTATACCATTTAAAGAAAGGCAAAATTTGAGAGATTACTTCTCCCATATACAAACATTTATTAAGTTTATAAACAAAGCATTTGTATTAAGTATGAATCCGGGCCCGAAGGTTTATTGATTTATTTATTTTTAAATAGATGAGGTCTCACTTTGTTGCCTAGGCTGGAGTCCAGTGGCTACTCACAGACACTAGCGTAGCTCACGGCAGCCTCCAACTCCTGGGCTCAAGCAGTTCTCTGCCCTCAGCAACCTGGGTAGCTGGGACAAGAGGCACGTGTCACCACGCCCTACTTCAAGAAGGTGTAAAAACAAAATTACTTTAGGTATGATTGTTGCCTATATAGAAATGACAAGGAGTTTAGTCACAGTTTCCCTTCTGGCCTCTAATTATCTAATATATATATTCTATCTAATATATGTCTGTCTGTCTGTATGTAAATGTGTGTATTTTCTGAAGTCTCTTCAGGCCCTTTTATATTCTCAGCCCACAGTTCAATTTCTGCTGTCAATTCCTGGCTGGTCTCCCAGGCTACATCTAGTCTTTTCTGTTCCTATCAATCTTCTATGATTCTACCTCCATTTTCCTCACGTGTCATTTTCACTGTGTTCACCCATTCAAAACTGTGGTAGATCACTACTGCGTATCATAAACTAAACAACAACTATGATGAATTTAACAACAAAGGCTTATGCAACTTATCCTTTTTTTTTTTTTTTGAGACATACTCTCAAGCTGTTGCCCTGGATAGAGTGCTGTGGTATCATAGCCCAACTCAGGCTCAAGCAATCCTCTTGCCTCAGTTTTGCTATTTTTAGTAGAGACGGGGTTAGGGTTAGGGTTAGGCTGGTCTTGAACTCTTGAGCTCAAGCAATCTACCTGCCTCAGCCTCCCAGAGTGCTAGGATTACAGGTGTGAGCTGCCATGCCAGCCTACTTATCCTTTTTTTAAGCCTTCCACATTTTCATTTAATTCTCATCCTCCTTTCTGGATTTCAAAGCCTTCATCAATTGTTGCTCTTTTATTTCACAAGATTGTTTCTTGGTAAATATTTTAAGTAGATCTGTTTTAGAAAGTTCTAAAATGAGGAAGCTGAAAATCTCCTTGACTGTCCCAACTCAATACATCAGAAAGGAACTTTGGTTTCAGGTCCAAAAACCACAGTTGGAATACATCCACTGTTTTCAGGTCCATAAAACACACTTGGAATACACCCACTGTTCATTAAGGCCGGCATAGCCAGGCACCATGGACTTGGTGGCTTAAACAATATAAATCTATTTGCTCACAGTTCTGGAGGCTACAAGTCTGAGATCAAGGTGTCAGCAGGGTAGGTTTCTTCTAAGGTGTCTCCTGTTGGCTTGTAGATGACCATCTTCCAGTTTCTTCACATAATCTTCCTTCTGTGTCTGTCTATACCCTACCCTCTTACACAGACACCAGTCAGATTCAATTAGTGTCTACCCATGTGACTTAATATTACCTTATATAAATCTCCTAAAGGCCCTCTGTAAATACAGTCTCACTTAATGGCACTGGGGGATAGGACTTCAACATATGAATTATAGGGGAGTACACAGTTCATCCCGTAACGTTCCATTTTCAACAAAACCATCCCTTGCCCAGGCAGCTGTCATCTGTCATTAGACCAAGATGCTAGTTTCCCCACTTCCACGTCCTCTTGAATCCGTTCACCAGATAATAGCCACAGTGACCTTCTGAACAAAACTCTCTGCTTAAAATCTTATAGCAGTTTACTATTGTTCTTACATTAAATTTCAGACTCCTTCCATTGGCTTAGAAGAGGTGTACGATCTGCCTTTCTATCTTTACAACTTCAATTCATGCCACTTTCTTACTTGCCAACTTACTCCATCTAAAATGATGTATGTCAGTCGCTAGAACATAGCAAACTCCTTCCCATTTGGGGGCCTCTGCATGTGCTATAATTTTTTGAGAACATTCATATGTTTAAATCTTGATTTAAATGTTACCTCCTCAGAAGTGTCTTCTCAGACTTAACTACCTTATTTGTTGACTTATTTCCTAAAAAATCATAATCTATAATTCCTTTATATATTTTATCATGTTTGCTGGTCACTAGATTGTAAATTTCTTGGAGCAGTGGTTACATGTTTTGTTCACCACCGTGTCCACAAGCTTAGCATTGTGCTTGGCACACAATGAACATTAGTTGAATAGATCTGTTGTGCTCTATTTAAAAAAGTTTATAATTCCACATGTATTTCCTACCTTTACACCAGAGCATGTCAATTCTCTCTACCTAGAAATCTTTCCTCCTTTAAGCTAACGTATAGCTGTTTCTTTTTAAATGCACCTCAATTCCCTTTTCAAGGAGGCCTTTTTAACAAATTGTTGGCTCTGATACCTTTCTCTTGATTCCCTCAGAACTTCACAGGCATTTTTAAACTTATTTTATATTTATTAAGTATTTAAACATAATGTTTTATTCTGCGATATGTTACGAGAATAAAGGGTGCTAGTTAATTAAAAAATTTGAGTGAATTGGCTGGGCGCAGTGCCTTATACCTATAAATAATCCTAGCACTCTGGGGGGCCGAGGTGGGTGGACTGCTTGAGCTCACAGCTTCAAGACCAGCCTAAGCAAGAGCAAGACCACCATCTCTACTAAAAATACAAAAAGCTGAGGCAAGAGGATTGCTCGAGGCCCAAGAGTTGGAGGTTGCTGAGAGCTAATGATAACGCCATGGCACTCTACCCAGGGCAACAGCTTGAGACTCTTGTCTTGAAAAAAAAAAAAAAAATGAGTGAATTAAAATTAATTTATATTGTCACAGGTGGTTTCCATTTTACTATTTTTCTCGTCTTTTTTAATAACAAAGAAGATAAAAAAAAAAATTTATAGATTCTTTGTGTTTGTTAAAGCCCAGTGAGATTTCTTTTTGGTCTTTACAAAAACGAGGAGAGAGAAAGAGGGAGGGAGAGAGAGAAAGAGAAGAAAAATATAAACAGGAATAGTAAAAGTTTCAATCTTATCTAAACGCGGTGTAGCCTGCCTAACCCAATGAACTTGAACATGTGGGCCAAGTCAGGAGACTGAAGAGTTCCATTAGAGCAGTGATCTTCCCGATGCCTTTAATGCAGTTGGTTGAGAACCGCTCATGGAGGAGATCAGGGGTACTAGTTGCTGGAGTTTACCAGCGGGGGCACTGCTAAATGTGGCACTAAATGAAGTTTTTAGTGTTAACTAAAGTAGCTTTTACTGTAAGAGACATCATACTTCCCTGTCTTTTATTCTTTCTTTTGTTCTTTGTTTTCATCTCTTAAACTGGAAAAGAAGTAGAGGGCAGAGCTGTAGTTGTCAACCCTGGAGCTGCCCTCCAGAATCAATATATATGTTCAAAGAAATATCCAAAATAGGGGCGGTGCCTGTGGCTCAAAAGAGTAAGGCACTGGCTCCCATATGCTGGAAGTGGTGGGTTCAAACCAAGCCCTGGCTAAAAACTGCAAAAAAAAAAAGAAAAAGAAAAAGAAATATCCAAAATAATGCCCTACTTCTGGCTCAGCACCTGTGGCTCAACAGGCTAAGGCGCCAGCCACGTACACCTGAGCTGGCGGGTTCGAATCCAGCCTGGGCCCACCAAACAACAATGATGGCTGCAACCAAAAAAATGGCCGGGCATTGTGGTGGGTGCCTGTAGTCCCAGCTACTTGGGAGGCGGAGGCAGGAGACTTGCTTGAGCCCAGGAATTGGAGGTTGCTGTGAGCTGTGATGCCACCGCACTCTATCCAGGGTGACAGCTTGAGGCTCTGTCTCAAAAAAAAAACAAAAAAACCAAAAAACAAAACAATGCCCTACTTCTTAAAAAGTCAGAGCAATTAAAATAACAAATACCATTCACATTTACCACGTTGAAAAAAAATTACAGATTTACCATACATTAGTGTTGTCTAGAAAGTGGTGAAATTGTAATTCTGACACCAGTAGTGGGAGCATAAATTGCTGAAATGATTTGGAGAGCAATTTGTCAGTACGTAGCAAGGCTGGATATATGTGTATCCTACAAGTATAAGCCTAGAGAACACTTCACAGGAATGTACAAGGATATTCATTTGGTTCATATAACCAAAATGAATAACAACAGGAGGATGAATAAGTACACATATGTTAAAGCCATCCAGTTGAAGTGGGTGAACAAGAGCTATATGAATTAATGTACATTTGAGAAAATACTGAATAAAAAAAGTTTGCTAAAAGCTTTGTATGGAGTGTTGGCATTTATATAAAATTTTAAAAACCCCAGAAACAGTAGAGTATATCGTTAGTGGAAACATACATATGTAATGAAAGTATGAAATATGCAGGAAAAGGATACACACCCATTTCAGGATTTTGGTTACATCAAGAAGGGGAAGGAGGGAAACAGTGGGCAAAATCTGGAAACAACCTAAATGCCCACCAACCCAGGAATGGATTAACAAGCTGTAGTATATGTATACTATGGAATACTATTCAGCCATTAAAAAGATGGAGACTTTACATCTTTTGTGTTAACCTGAACAGAGTTGGAACTCATTCTTCTAAGTATCATAAGAATAAAGAAGCAAAAATCCAATGTACTCAATTCTAATATGAAGACAGTAGAGGGGAATAGAAGCTTTCTTTTCGGCTCAGCACCTGTGGCTCAATGGGCTAAGGCGCCAGCCACGTACACCTGAGCTGGCAGGTTCGAATCCAGCCTGGGCCCACCAAACAACAATGGCGGCTGCAACCAAAAAAATGGCCGGGCATTGTGGCGGGCACCTGTGGTCCCAGCTGCTTGGGAGGCGGAGGCAGGAGATTTGCTTGAGCCCAGGAATTGGAGGTTGCTGTGAGCTGTGATGCCACAGCACTCTATCCAGGGTGACAGCTTGAGGCTCTGTCTCAAAAAAAGCTTTCTTTTCTTTTCTTTTCCTGAGGCAGAGTCTCA
>CAUYRH010088858.1:0-14496 GCA_963574655.1 Perodicticus potto | reverse complement strand
TGTTGGTGTGAATTGTATTTGTTCCCATTTTGTTTTTTACTTCAAAATAAGATATGTGCAGTGTGCATAGGAATTTGTTCATAGTTTGTTTTTTTAAACTGTAGTCTGGCCCTCTAACTGTCTGAGGGACAGTGAATTGGCCCCCTGTTTAAAAAGTTTGAGGACGTCTGCTCTAGACCGTTGGGCTCAGGGGACGGGGGGAAGAAGGAAACCAATCACTACATGATTCCTTTTATGCAACATTCTTGAAATGACAAAATTATAGAAATGGAAAACAGATTAGTGCTTGCCAGGGGGACAAAGGAGTAGGTAGAAGGGAGGGGACTTAGTGTATCTCTGCATGTAAGAGAAACCGGCAGTATCTTGGTGGTAGTGGACGTTTCTGTATCTTGACTCTGTTAGTGTCAGTATCCGGGCTGTGGTATCGTACTATAGTTTTGCAAGATGCTACTGTTGGGGGAAACTGGGTCAAGGGCACACGGGGTCTCTATATGTCATTTCTTAAAACTGCATGTGAATTGACAATGATTTCACAAATAAAAATTGAAAATGAAGTGCTCTAGAAGCAACTTGCAAACTGGTACGGAGAGTAAGCAAAAGCAAACACAACAAGCAAACACAGATCTTTATGGCTAAAAAGCCTTTAATTACCAATTTATTTGATCTCCTAATTTGAAGTTGGGAAAGCTCACATGTGAAGTGACTTGCCCAAGGACAGAGCTGGGCCTCTGACCCCCAAACAGGCTTGTTCCCTGAAACTCAGCTGGCCAGCAGGCCACAGCAGATACACACTGGTTCTTTAGAAGTGCTGATTAAGGCCAGGAGCAGTGGCTCATTGTAATCTCAGCACTTGGGAGGCTGAGGTGGGTGGATTTCCAGAGCTCACGACTTTGAGACCAACTTGAGCAAGAGCGAGACCCCGTCTCAAAGAAATAGCTGGGTGTTGTGGCGGGCACCTGTAGTCCCAGCTACCTGGGAGGCTGAGGCAAGAGAATCACTTGAACCCAAGAATTTGAGGTTGCTATGAGCTAAGATGCCACAGCACTCTACCCAGGTTGACCAAGTGAGACTCTGTCTCAAAAAAAAAAAAAACAAACAAACAAGTGCTGATTTAGGTGTAATAGTATATGCGTGAGGAAGGCCAAGAGATTTCATGCATTATTTTAAATAGTATAATCACCTGTCAAACTAGGAGGGGGTCACAGGAGCTATTTCCTTGCCAAAGCACAGAATATTTCACTTGGACTATTTCACTGCTTCTCTACACCTAATAAAACTACTGCTGTCACAAAGACCAGAGAGTAGCCTGATTTTCAAAGGTTAAATTAAAAATGCATCTGTGCAAACTTGGGATGATGCTATTATTTGTCATTTCACCAGAATTAAGGAATATTGTTGAGTCAAGGTGACGCTAAACATTTGCATGAAGATGTACAGTCTATTAACATTATTTCACTTGATCATAACAACAAGTTTGTGTTATGCAGGAATTAACACCACTCCCATTTTACAGACAAGGCCACTAAGTGAATGGACAACCTGAAGTCAGAAAACAAGCAAACTGCAGACCTACAGTCCTGCTAGACTTTGTATCCTCTGTTACTGCTGCCTTTTCCTTATATTGTGGTGATATTCTGTTCTCCCAGGCCCAGGGGGTGAGAGAATACCTCAATCCTTGCAAAGCTAACTCCATTCTAGGTTCAAATTCCAGTCTCTAAACCAGTGATTTTCAACCTCTGTGCCACGAGAGGATCTTAAGTGTACTGCGAAAATTCTCAAAAATCATGAATTAAATTATTTCCAAAAGAAGTTCAAAGTACAGTAAGTATATTCTTTTTTTTACTTCTTTTTGTTTTTGATCTACATAATTTAAGCGTGCTGAAGTTTAACTTCAGGTTCAAGTGTGCTGTGCGATTCAAAAAGGTTGAAAAACACTGCCCTAGACCAAGGTTAGGTCGAACTCCTCACACCCATCTCCAGACCCTCTCTACACCACCAAATCATTTTGCACAACAAGATGCTGTTTGGTTTTTTTTTATGGCTCAGTGAATTACAATTCATAGCCCTCCACTAACATTTGTATCCCCTACAGTAGACACCTATTGAACTGATTTATTTGTAAAACTTGGCTCTCTTGTTATTTAGGTACACTGGGCTGTCTTATCCGGTGACTTCTCTGACATTTAAAAGCCTTTGCTTTTAGATCTCTAGACGTTCTTATAAGGCACTGGCAAGCAGGACTGTGTCACCAGAAAAAAGAAACTGGCTCTTCATGAACTAAAAAAAATGAAATGGTTTCACAGCTTTTCTGGCTGAACACGTTTATTCGGTTGCCTATCACAATGACAGATGAACCTAATTACACTGTAATTCACACCTGTCTTTCTTCAACTGCTCCATATTCTGGTGTGGAGTATGTTAGGCTTAAAATAAGTTGGACTGAAGAAAATTCACGAGAAATGATGATCAATAGCACTAGTTCCTCATCAGGCTATTGAGTTTCTTTTTCTTTTCTTTTCTTTTTTTTTTTGAGACAGAGTTTTCTTCGGTTACCCTGGGTAGAGTGCTAGGGTAGAGTGGCATCACAGCTCGCAGCAACTTCAACCTGTTAGGCTCAAGCGATCCTCTTGTCTCAGGTTTTCATTTTTAGTTGAGACAGGGTCTCGCTCTTGCTCAGGCTGATCTCAAACCCATGACCTTAAGCAGTCCTCCCACCTCAGTGTCCCAAAGTGCTAGGATTACAGGTGTGAGCCACCATGCCTGGCCCAGACTACTGATTCTCACTACTTTCAACTAATTTATTGTCATGCTAGTAGATGTGGGTGAAATATTTGCAGGGTGGGAGAAACTTTTAAACCTCTTTGTCCAGATTCTCCAGTTCCTATTTTTCTTAATGAAACAAAAAAATCCAACAGATAAAAATGCAAACTCAATATTTTACATGAGTTGACAATCCCTCCCCCTACCCCGGAGGGAAAAAAAGCCTTCAATTTGGGGATTGCTTTTAGCAAAAAACAAAAGCAAACTAAAAGTAGTAAAGACCAGCCAGGGAAGTACTTCTAGTGAAGGACTTTTCTTACACAGGTTGTAGGGGGTGGTGAAACGTTGCACGGAGCTGGGTTTTATGAGATTAGATGATGGCAGAGCACTGATTTCTCAACTGGTGTGCTGGGGCACCCTGGGGTGCTGTAAGAGGATCTTAGGTGTATTGGGAAAAATTTTAAAGATCATTAAATTATTTTTAAAATAAGTTTGAAGCATGTTAAGTATAGTCTCTTTTTTATTCTTTTATTTGATCAACATAATTTAAGTGTGCCGTGGAAGTTTACCTATAGGTTCAAGTGTGCCGTGAGATAAAAAGGTTGGAACACTGATGTAGAGGGGAGGAAGAGAAGAAAGATGAATCAGGTCAGAGGTTGACAGAGATACACAATGCAGAGTCATGCAATGCTGTCACCAAGTTCTGGGGCTCTTAACTGCTCTCTCAGCATTCTGGTGCAATGTCTCAGTATTACCTCCTAGACGAATTCCAGGGCTCATTGAAAATGGCTTCTGTGCCTCTTCTCTGGCAGGAAATCTCTTCCAGTATAAGCAGGGAGGTAACTGCAATTTTCCCTTCACATTATGAGGCTCTGGGGTGCCTCCATGGCCTTGCTGGGCTCTCTGCCACGGCACGGACACTGTTCAGATCCTTCTCTTTGGGGGATCCTGGGGAAGGCACCAGCTATAGGGAAATGAGGGTCTGACAGGTCTCTGTAAAGTTAGAAGACCTGTCTTGTCCTACATGCTGGACAGCAAGAGATGAAGTCTGACAAGCTAAGGGGAGCGGGGGCCACGCAGGTAGAACAGGAAGAAGGGAGGGAAGGACATTCCAGGCAGCAGGTCCAACGCTGCAAAGGTCGGAAGTGTGGCAAAGTGCAGCAGGCTCAAAGAACGGCAGTAACTAGGAACAGTTTCATCATTTTACCCCTACAAAGACACACAGACATGCTCTTATGTGTCGCTTAATGACAGGGACACATTCTACAGAAATGCATTGACTGGCAATGTCGTGGTTGTGTGAACATAACAGTGCACTTACACACACCCAGACGTAGAGCCTAGTGCACACCGGGCTACATGGTGTAACCTGGGGCTCCCAGACAACAAAACTGCACTGCCTGTTACTGTAGTGAATACTGCAGGCAACTGGGACACAATGGCACAGATTTGTGTATCTGAACATGTCAAAACATAGAGAAGACAAAGTAAAAATATAACATGAAAGATAAAGGATAGAGCACTTGCATAGGCTCCAGTATAATCTTGTAGAACCACTGTCATTGGCTAAAACACCCTCATGCAGTGTGTGTGTGTATGTGTATCTGTGTGTTTTTTAGCACCTAAGCCAGGCATGGTTCTAAGGGTCACAGTGGTGGCCAATATAGACATGTAGCCGTAATGACCACAGCCAAGTCACCTTCTTAAGACCGCCATTAACATGCCTACCACAGACTTAAGCAGAGACCTGTCTTGCCAGGAAGAGACCACGATGGGACATGGACAGGGGAGAGGTACTGAAATGGCAGAGCCAGCATTAGAAACACGATCGACAGGAGAAATTTCACTCCTGACGCCTGTTGCTGTCAGCAAGTTCCAAGAAACACTGGCCATTGCTGTAGCAACTGATGTCACATGCATCAGGAGAAATCACAACAGAATTAGTTGTCCCTGGAGACAACTGGACAAAATTGGAACTGCCTGTAGTTAGCATGTTCCCCATTTCCTCTAATGATGCTGGTGGCGCCGTGACTCTTTTGCCTTTCTCTAACCACACTGGGTGACTCAGTCCTCGGAGGCCTGCCACTTCCATCCCTGAGGAGGACAACCCTACTCTGTGTGATTAAGCCGAGTGTGTGCTGCCCAAAACCTTCAAAGGCCAAGAAACCAGAATGAAGGCAAGGTAGAGGAAAGAGTGAGAAATGACAAGGTTCAGGATTGAACTTCTGGGCTTGGGTCCCTGCTCCACAGTTGGCCCTCTGACCCACAGGCAGTGCACACAGCCTCTCTGCACCTCTGCTTCCCCGTTTGAAAGAGGATGTCACTAATATCCTTCTCAGGGGATCGGCGTGTGCTACAAAGCAGAAAAGGGGTGTGAAGACAGGTGAGAGCCATGCAAACACCAAGTATGTGCCTGAAAAGAACTTTACTTCATTCCAGGAGATAAATATCCAAAATGATGATATTTCTAAAAAAGTCCTGGTCTTCAGCACACTTCTGCCTATAGTAAGGAGTTCAAGGGAACCAACAGTGAAAGTATAAACTAACCAATTCTGGGTCCACTTCTGTCACCACTGGCAGTCAAGTCATATGACCTGGAGGGAGTCCCTTAACCATTCAGAATTACAGCTTCCCCATCTACAAAATGAAGATAATGATACCAAAGATCTGGTGAAGAGATCAGGTAATGTATTTAGAATTCTCTAGAAAATAGCCAGTAAGGCACCGTACATGTGTGTATAAGTGATATGGCATTATAATTTGAGACTGAGTCAAATGTTTCTATTAAAACATTTGCTGTCCTCTGGAAGGCCAAGGCAGGTAGATTGCTTAAGCTCAGGAGTTGCAGACCAGCTTGAGCAAGAGTAAGAGCCCGTCTTTACTGAAAAGAGAAAAATCAGCCAGGCATTGTGGCGGTGTCCGTAGTCCCAACTACATGGGAGGCTGAGGCAAGGGTATCGCTTTTCTGTCTTTGAGAAAAAAAAAAAAAAAAGTAGTCTTGCCACATGCCCAAGAAAAGGAAGAAATGATTTTTTTGTGAACCTTTTGCCATGTACTTGGAAGCAGACGAATGCTTTGTTCATTCTTGCACCTCCTGCTGGGCACTGCAATTACCATTTATGGTAGATTAAAGATAATTCAGTGTACCTCCTGCTGGGCACTGCAATTACCATTTATGGTAGATTAAAGATAATCACAAATTCTTTGCCATTCTCCTATTAAGAGGTGATATCTATGTCCCCATACCTTGAATCTGCAGGGCAGGGTCAGGGGGTCTCTGAAAATTTAACCAACAGACTATGGCAGGAAGGTTGCTGTGCCAATTTCCAGGCTGTGCCTTAGAAGACTAGCAGCTTCCACTTTCTTTTTCTTTCTTTCTTTTTTTTTATTAAATCATAGCTGTGTACATTAATGCAATTATGGGGTACAATGTGTTAGTTTTATATATAATTTGAAATACTTTCATGAAACTGGTTATCATAGCTTTCACCACATTTTCTTAGTTATTGTGTTGCACACGGCCTACAGACACATGAAAAAAATGCTCATCATCCTTCATCATCAGAAAAATGCAAATCAAAACCACTTTGAGATAGTGCCTAACTCTAGTAAGATTAGCCCACATTACAAAGTCCCTAAAGCAGAGATGGTGGTGTGGATGTGGAGAAAAGGGAACGCTTCTGCACTGCTGGTGGGAATGCAAACAAATACGTTTCTTTTGGAAAGATGTTTGGAGATCATTTAGGGATCTAAAAATAGACCTGCCAGTGGATCCTTCAATTCCTCCACTAGGTATATATCCAAAAATCACTTTTTAAAAAAAATTTTACATTAGGGCGAGCGCCTGTGGCTCAGTGAGTGGGGCGCCAGCCCCATATACCAAGGGTGGCGGGTTCAAACCTGGCCCCGGCTGAACTGCAACAAAAAAAAATACCTAGGCGTTGTGGCAGGTGCCTGTAGTCCCAGCTACTCGGGAGGCTGAGGCAAGAGAATTGCCTAAGCCCAGGAGCTGGAGGTTGCTGTGGGCTGTGAAGCCATGGCACCCTACCAAAGGTGACAAAGTGAGACTCTGTCTCTAAAAAAAAAAAATTTAGATTAGTATTAAAGGTACAAATGAATAGGTTACATTGTTTGCATTTATGGGGTAAAGTCCACGTTGTCATTGAGTCCTTCACCCAGGAGGTGGGCCACATACTCCTACCACTACATGGTACCTGTTAGGTTGGAGCTTACCAAGCCCTCTCTTCCATTCCCCACCTTCCCTTCTTGAATTTAATTGTGATTTTTTTCTTTGTATGGGCTTTTCACTTTCTGATGAATGTTTGCTCTTAAAGCCCTTGTGAGACATCTGATTGCCCTGTGGCCACCATGCTGGGAGGAAGCCCAAGCTGGTTGCTTGGAGAGAACATGTAAGGAGAGTTGCTGGGCCACCATCACCAAGTCTAACTCTCAGCCATTGCTGTCATGCCAGCTAAGACCCAGCAGGGGGAGCTATACCTGCAGTGCTATCTTAATTCCTGACCCAGAGGATCAGAGATATTATAATAAACTGCTTTAAGACACTAGGTTTTTGGTTTTTTCTTTCTCAAGCTATTTCCCTGGGTAGATTGCTGTGGCGCCATAGCTCATAGCAACCTCCAACTTGGGCTCAAGCGATCCTCTTGCTCCAGTTTTTCTATTTTTAGTAGAAATGGGGTTTTGCTTTTGCTCAAGCTGGTCTTGAACTCATGAGCTCAAGCAATCCACCTGCCTCGGCTTCCCAGAGTGCTAGGGGTGAGCCACCACGCCCGGCCATAAGACACTAAGTTTTAGAATGATTCGTTTCATAGCAATAGATAACTGGAAAAGCATCTAAACATTAAATGATAAAATGTTTGATGGCAATTTACAAATGTCACTAAAACAAAATTTCAGTCCCAAAGTTGCCTCTGTCTTAAAACTTTCCGCTGGCTAGCTGCCAGTGGGTATATGAGAAATTATAACACATTGGAGCCATTCCTTAGTATTTCTGAGTATGCGTAAAGGAGAAAAGCCTCATCGGATTTTACAGATTAGTAACATATATATATAGGCTAAATCTCTTCTGCTGAAAAATAACAAAAAGGGAAAAAGACTAAAATTCTAAAAAGCTCTTAAAAAGCTTCTGGGTAAGGGAAAGGGGGGTTCTGAATTACTCTTCCCCTAAAGGTATAGGTTAAACTCCCATGGGATAGTAAATTAGGAACCATATAAACCAGAACATATTTGGTAAATGATTGCACAACTCCCTGAGAGGGGACTAAAAAAGGGTCAAACAAATAGGTTAAGCTCATTTGTATTACATATATTAGTATTTTATTTTCTGTATAATACGATGTTTTGACATCCTAAAAAACTCTTCTAGCTGGGGAAAAACTACTCCTCCTTATCCCTAGCCAATTCTCAGAGACAGTGATTGGGAACATGCCTTTGATTTGCATGCTGACCAACTCAGAGCTGCACCTCCTCTGCCTGGCGCTGAGAACCCAGGAGGCAATGTTCCTCTGCCTTAATCATTCCAGGGCCAGGTACCAGGCAACTAGGGACCACTCCCATAGTTCGGATATCTCCAAAATGATTCAAACTAGCCAGTCCTAACCTGTTTACCCTCTCTGTCTTATCTTCCTGCAGAAGGCTATCTGCCTTAAATTATACAGGGTCAGATGTCTTCTGAAAATAAAGCTTGTCTCTATTGCTGAGTTATGAAAATTCTAGATTAAGGTTATAAACATATACTCAGATAGAAAAACAAGACAAAATGGAATCTCTTTACCTGCGGATACAAACCAAATATGTTTTATTAAAATAGCCCATGTTAGTAGGGGGGCAGACGGCTAAACATGTATAAAAGTATGACTCGCTTCTCTCTTGAAATACTTTACTGGTCTCCACGATCAGCAGAAGTCAAACTTTATACCTTCCGAGCTTCTGAACATGGTGATTTTATTTTTCTTTGAGAAGAGCTGTAGTAAAAACAAATGAGTTGCAGCCTTCATCCCCTTACAGATCCTCCACATTCCCTCCTGCATGTTTTGATGAAGCAGGAGGCAAACACGACCAATTCAAAAGAATGTAGGAGGAATACGAACGTGTAATTAAAAGAATTGCATGTCTGCATTTCATGCCTTCCATTTAGAAAGTCAGTGCCTTAAATCACCTCCTTTCCAGCATGAGTAATGCACAGAAAGTCTGGGCCACAGCCACATTTAAAAGGACCCCGCCACCCAGACTGAGGCCGAGTGGCACTTTCTTTTCTCCATCAAAATACTTAAGTGGTTCCAACAGTTGACTGCTGATGCAAACCTTATCTAGACACCCTGCCATTGGGATTTTTCTACCAGTGTCTTTCTTCAAATTGACTCCAATCTGCCATTTAAGCATTTGTAAGTGTCTCCAACTCATTTCCTAGATAGGGAGCCAAAAATGGTTTTCAGGCATTGGGGTCACACCAGCTAGACTGAAGCTACAAGTTCTTACCCATTTTAATAGTTTTTGAACATCAATCTACAGAGAAACCCAGGCGAATTACTGGTGGATGAGTTGCTAGATTGTTGTCCCCTACCTAGGACAGCCTTGTGAGACCTTCAGACGGTCCTGCAAACCTGGTGCTGCCTGCACATGGCTGTGAGCACAAAGGCCTCTCAGACCCTCATGCCTGTCTAGTCCCATGAGCAGATCATCAGGGTTACTTAGCGGCCTTCTTGCCAGGCTACTGGCCTTTGTTCATTCAAGAGATAAGTGCACAAGAATACCTTTGATTAGGACTATATTATTTGGCAACTGCAATTAGGTAGCTAATTTGGGACAGTTTTTAAGAGTGGAAAATACATAGTTTGGCAATGGCAGCCCCAAACAATTCCTTTATTTATTTATTTATTTATTTTTATTTATTTTTATTTTTTTTGAGACAGTGCCTCAAGCTGTCACCCTGGATAGAGTGCTGTGGCATCACAGCTCATAGCAACCTCCAACTCCTGGGCTCAAGCGAGTGTCCTGTCTCCGCCTCCCAAGTGGCTGGGACTACAGGCACCCGCTATAATGCCCAGCTATTTTTTTTGGTTGCAGGCGTCATTGATATTTGGTAGGCTCAGGCTGGATTCGAACCCGCCAGTTCAGGTGTATGTGGCTGGCGCTCTAGCCTCTTGAGCCACAAGCGCTGAGCCCAATTCATTTATTTTTGATGGCTTCTTCCAGTGATAGAACCAGATCATATTTTCTTTTTTCAATCTTTGGTTCAATTTCCTTATCATTTAATATGTTTGTTAAAACATATCATTAATATGTTATCTGCCCTCTACTAACATGGGCTATTTTAATAAAACATATCCTTTAATATTTTTATTAAAATGTATCTTTTGAGAGGTTACTCAAAGTCAAAGGTTTGACTGTAATTTTTATGCCATGCGATTGACTGATTCACCTATTTAACACTGAATGAATGTTCCTTAATTGCTAGGCCACGTGTTAAAAACTAGAGATATTCAAATGCATCCCCATTAACAGAGAAATTCAAACAATGAGAAATACACAAGGTAAAAAATATCGAGAGTTCCCTTTATCTCTTCCAATTTTAACTCTACTCCTTAGAGATAACTACTATCAATAGTCTATGTTTTCCATAACTTTACTTAGTATATGTGCACGCACGCACGCACACACTTTCTATGCACTATGTTCTAAGGATGTACGTGGAAGTGTCGGGGGAGTATATGTTCATGTATTATATGCTACCTAGGAGGTAATTATATTAAATGCTCTTTTTAAACTCTCACTGATATTTCTGTTTATATAAATTTCTCAGAGTTTGCAGAAAGAAGACACAACTGGATCCATGGTCAGCCAGCCCTGAGGCTTTTGCCCGGTAAATATTCCTCTCATTTATGGGTTCAAAGCAATGTTTATCAGGCCCAGACCATAAGCGAGACTGTGTGCTAACTATGCATACAAAAGTGAAGACGTGGCCTTTCCCTCAAGTCCGGAACACACAGGGTTAAAATTAAAATATGTACTATTTTTCCAAAAAAAATTCTTTTTTTTTTTTTCCAAAATAACCTCAAAAATCCTTTTGGCTATAAACATTTTTTTCTTCTTCATATTGTAAAACCATCAGGAGCTGTGGTGATCTTTGTTCGAATACGAGCTTTCTCAGTATTAGCGCGTGTGGTCCCAGAAGAACCTTTAGAAGTGACTCTTCCTACTAGAATTGCAGATAACCTGAAAACCCCGCAAGTGAGATTTTAAAGGAAATAGACAGGACGTTCGGTAGTTTTCCTATCATACTGACCATTCATGCCCAGGGCAGGGAAGGATGACTTTGGCACACTCTGTTTTTATTTATAATTAAGGCTGGCTCAGTCCGAATGTGGTGATGCAGTTGCTGGTTCAGAAAAGGGGTAAGAAATGCTTAGAGACTGCTTATTCCTCCCCTGGAGGTAATTATGCAGGTTGAGAGAGCTGAAGATTCATCTGATGTCAAGCTTTACCGCCATCTCTCCTATCTTTGTGGAAGACACTCTCTTGCTCAGTTTCAAATGCAAGGGAAAATCAAATGACTTCAGAATGTGTTACAGATGGGCATTAGAGCTGCCACTAAACTCAATTTTTCAGAACACCATCTTCTACAGAGAAAAATTACAGAACCAATATCCCCACTCTAAATTACACTGAAGACTTAAATCAGAGCATGACCTACAAGTGACCTTTTTGCCTTACATCAGCCCAGCCAGCCTGGTGACTCCCCGGACCCCATCACCATGGAAGCTGCATGACGGAAGGAATGAAGGTCGCAGTGAGACTTACGTAAGCCCCAGGCCCGACTCCATCCAGCCCTCTGCTCACATTAACACTAAGCAGTATATAATTTAGAAAGGGAGAAATGCGATCATAGCTTGTGCCCCCACGCTGTTTCAAAATTCCATGCTTTTATGTGCAGGAAGCTCCATGTTGATCTTGGCGTCCCCATGGGTTAAAAATCTTGTTTAAATGTTGCAGCCTTAGAATAGTCTTTGAGGTTTTTCCTATGTTGTTTTATAAAAGGCTCATGCCTGATTATTTACAGATGCTGTCTCTGAGAAAGCTGAAAATAGTCTCACTACGAACGTTGAAATTTGGACTCAGGCTTCCCTTACTATTTTATGGTGAACAGTTCAACAGAGCCCAGGCCCAAAGGCTGGCCTGCTAACCTGCCTTTTAAATGGGATTTCTGTTGGTGTCTCAGGCGTTAAGGTTTCTGCTGACCTGACCTCAGCTGGTCAAGGAGTCACTAACCAATGCACTCGTTCGACAAACATGTAAAGCCTGCTATATGCCAGGCCTGCGACCGGGGTGGTGGGGTACAGACATGGAAACCAAGGCTCTGCGTTGGAGGAGTCAGTCAAAGGAGGGTTCGTCAGTAAGTCAGCAAACAAGCTGAAGGCAGCGTGGATGCCATGTCACAGATGACAGGGCGTGCTGGGGTCACCTCACAAGGCACAGGACATGCAGGCAGGCTGGCCCCATTGCTCAGGCTCACACCCTCCCTTCGACACAATAGAGGTAGAACATAGAGGTGCAGAGGTGCGATTTTCAGTTCAAATCAGACCTCTGCCGCTAGGGAGGTCTGATCTGTAATCTCAGATTTAGAGACCCATTCTTGTTCTTCAGAATCTCCAGGGAAGAACTTGGTGCAAACTTCTTAAACGCCTTCCTAATATTTGCTAACGTATGCAGAAGGCTCTTCCGTCTCCATCACCCAAGCCCTTGAGCTGTGGTTGAAGCGATGTGGCCTTGTGCTGGCCATGGTGGAGAGGGGGCTGGCCTCCTGGAAGCAGCTTCCCACAGGTAGTTCACGCTGCTTCCCTCTTCCAGGCTGAGCAGCTCACCCCTTCCAACCTGGACTCTCGGTGTCACGTCCTGGACTCTCTCCAAACCCTCCTTATCCCTTACCAATTACAAAACCCAGAACTAGACCAGGAAAGGAGTGTCCTGGGCTACAGCTTTTCCTGCCCAATTCTTGCAAATTCCTGAGAGTCTCCACAGGCTGGTTAAATGAGCCTCAGTACAAGACAACCAGGAGAGACTCTGGGCTGACAGCACCGGGGGGAAGAGGTTGAGGAGAGTAAAATACAGTCCTTCCAGGTTTAATTAGGGACACACAGCCCCCATGGTCATCAACATTACCATTCGTGGTACCACGAACCCCTCTGGAGCCATCAAGCCAAGGACTTTAGGACTAATAGTAGTTCCATAAATCACTCCTACCGAGTTAAAGACTTCTCCACAGGATTTACAACTTGCAGTAATAATGACCTGGTGAGTTTAAGAACTCATTACCCCATCTCTTGTTCCACTTTCTTAAAGAAAAATGAACCCAAATCGGGTGGCACCTGTGGCTCAATGGAGTAGGGTGCTGGCCCTATATGCCAGAGGTGGCGGGTTCAAACCCAGCCCCAGCCTTAAAAAAAAAAAAAAAAGAATGAACTCAAATCTAAAATGAGAGCAAAAATGTAACTATATCTCATCATAGTGTGGTGTTTTTTTATTTTCCCGACTACTTTACCACATGCCACCTCATCTAATCCTCACAGCAACTTTGTGTAGCAAATTTTTAATACACTTGATTTACAGCTAAGAAAAGGGAGGCACAACAGTGTTGTGTGACTTGCCCAAGAGAAAGTATCAGAGGTAGGACTCCCCCAAGTCTGCCTCACCTCTCTTTTATATCCTCACTACTATTTGCAAAATACATTATAGCTTTTTACAGCAATTCTTCTTCTTTTTTTTTTTGTCACTTTGGGTAGAGTGCCGTGGTGTCATAGCTCATAGCAACCTCAAACTCATGGGCTCAAGTGATTCTCTTGCCTCAGTCTCCCAAGTAGCTGGGACTACAGGCCCCACCACAATGCCCAGCTAGTTTTAAACACAGGGTCTCACTCTTGCTCAGGCTGGTCTCGAACTCCTGAGCTCATGCAATCCACCCGCCTTGGCCTCCCAGAGGGCTGGGATTACAGGCATGAGCCATCTCGCCCAGCCTCTACAGCATTTTTTCATATTATTTCACTGGTTCTCAAAACATTCTTAGGATGTAATTAAAGTACTAGTAATAAATAATAAAATAATTATGTAGGAAATAAGTGTAAAAATTTTTGAAACATGCAAGAATGATTAATGGGTGTTGTCCATGGAAAACTAAGCGCTGCCTTGGATACCTTTCCAGGTTATCTAATTCTATGAGGTTTCTGGGGGGCGGGGGGTTCTGGTCTTTGAGCAATTTTACAACTCTGTTAGTTGTAGCTGAGACCCATGTAAGTGATTTTTACCCATAGACATGCAAATAAATTTTGTCCAAAGGAAGTGCTATCACTGTCCCTCTCCCTCTGTGGAAGAGACTGACATCCACTAAGCAAATTCATCTCAGCTTTTCTGACCGACTTGGGAGGTGCCTGCAACTTGGGTTTTCCTTTGAATTGGCTGTAACGCCTTACTGATCCCCTCATTAATTCTTGCATTAAGTAACCCCCTGACACATGTTCATTTGATATTTGCCATGTGTCATGGTTTTTGCCTTTAAAAATAATAACGCTTTAATAACGGCGAACAGTCTTCGCCCCTTTTCCCTAACAGCAGTTGGGGTTTCTACTCGGAGAGGGAGAATTGATGCAGGACATCTGGCACCCTAGCCAGCTCAGCGGAGCTGGCGGACCTGCCGCCTCCTCCGTGGTGGTGTTGGTGCTGCGGCAA
>CAUYRH010088856.1:0-12659 GCA_963574655.1 Perodicticus potto | reverse complement strand
GTGGACGGAGCAAGCTCCTATTCCAACTCCCTGCTCCAAAAATCCATTTAATATATTGTCCTCGGATAGAGGACGTATCAGATATTAAACTGATAAGAACAGATACTACACTTGATCTTAGCCAAAAGGCCGAGAAGCGATACCGATGCCAACCGCCTCGCCCTGGCTCTCCTGCTACCTCTCATCTTACACTCACGGTGAGCTAGTGCTCACGCAATCTACGTCTCCCTTTCTTTCTCCACACGCCTGTGGCAAACATCGGGCGATTGCGCATATTTGTAAATTGGTCACATTCTTCAGTGAATTCTTATATCTCTGTTTGCACCGCGGCTGGAGCGCCCTTTCTGATTTGCATGACCCGCCCCCTCCGCGAGCGTGGGCGTGACCCCGGCGCTCTTCTTGCCTGCGCGGGGGAGCCCAGATGGCGGGAGCTCAAACTGGCTGGTCCGGCGTAAAGGCCCGACCGAGGACCAACACGAGCGGCGCCGGCCCCTTAACCTCCGCTCCACCCACCGGCAGCGCCCAGTGGACAGCAGTGTGTAGAGAGTGGTGCGAGTTCTTCTGAAGGTCGCCTCTGTGAACGCAGGAGGGTCCCCGCGGGCTGACTGGCTCTGACCCCAAGACCGAGCTCAGCGCTGGGAGCCGACCAGCGCACCCTCCAGGCTGCAGAGACATAGTCGGCGGCGAGGGAGTACGTACAGTATTACTCCCGACTCTCAGTGTCCCAGCGGAGTAGCGGAAACATCAATGCCTACTTGTCGGCTTGAGGGACCAGAAACGGAGCCAAGGAGGCCACCGTGACTTCCAAATGTACGCTGCAGGTCCTCAGGTCCGACCAGGCTCCCCTGGAGGGAACGGACGGGCATGGCTGGGAAACGGAAACACCTGGGCACCTGCAGTACGCTAGGAAGCGGTTGTTGTTTGGCCTAGGCTTTGTGCTAAGTGCTCTCCTCCTGACCGACTGGCAAAATGTACGTAACAGCGATGGAGAAGTGGAGACGAACAGGCAAAGCAGCTGGCCCAACAACACTCAGAGGTGGGATCAGAACCCAGGTGACCCGGCGCCGTCATCTTCACCGCCACTCCATCCACCTCCGCAGCGGAGGGCACGCACGCAGCCCAGAAAAGGACGCCCAGAGAAAGAGAATTTCGTCTTGTGTGTCGGGCACTCTAAGACACAAAGTGTTGCTCCTGAGACGCGGGTCTTCTGATTACACAGAGGCAGGAGCGAGGCTGTCTATTACAGCAGTTAAGAGCGTAGACTTGGGCGACCGGGGTTTGACCCCCCTGTCCCCACCGCTCCCCGAATGGCTAGGGTGGGACTGGCCCTCCTTGCTTAACTCCTTTGGCTTCCGCGTATTAGCTGTGTCAGATGAGATGAGAAATTATCAGACATTTTCAGAGATCACGAGAAATGCCTAGCATATAGTAAAGGACCAAAGAACTACTTTAGGCAAGAGCTCTTTCTGTAGCTTCGCCTCTTCACCTGTAACGTGGGAATCCTGACAGCCAGCATCTGGTCCTGAGCTTCATCTTTCTTCCCTCTGTTCACTCCCTCACCTGGCTTTGCTTTATTTACCCCATGGCACTTAGCACCTGACATTTTATACTAGATTTTTTTTTTTCTTTTCTTTTTCTTTTTTTTTTGAGACAGAGTCTCGCAAACTGTCGCCCTGGGTAGAGTGCCGTGGCATCATAGCTCACAACAACCTCCGACTCGGGCTCAACCTCCGATCCTCTTGTCTCAGTTTTTCTATTTTTTTTAGTAGAGATGGGGGCGGGGGAGGTGTCTTGCTTTTGCTCAAGCTGATCTCGAACTCGTGGGCTCAACCAATCCACCCGCCTCGGCCTCCCAGAGTGCTAGGATTACAGGCGTGAGCCACCTCACCAGGCCTTATACTAGATTTCTTTGTCGTACTGTTGCCCAATGGCATGTAGGCTCCAGAGCAGGGATCTTTGTCTCTTGTGCTCATTTTAATTTTTATTTATTTATTTATTTATTTATTTATTTATTTATTTATTTTTTGAGACAGAGCCTCAAGCCGTCACCCTGGATAGAGTGCCGTGGCATCCACAGCTCACAGCAAATCTCCAATTCCTGGGCTTGAGCGAGTCTCTTGCCTCCACCTCCCAAGTAGCTGGGACCACAGGCGCCCGCCACAACGCCTGGCCATTTTTTGCTTGCAGCCGTCATTGTCGTTTGGCGGGGCCCGGGCTGGATTCAAACCCGCCAGCTCAGGTGTGCGTGGCTGGCGCCTTAGGCCTTTGAGCCACAGGCGCTGAGCCTGTTTTTTATTTATTTATTTTGTATTAATGCAAGGGTACATATGATTCGGTTACATTGATTGGATTTCTTAGGTAAAGTCTGAGTTGTATTCCCGTCCTTCACCGAGGAAGTGTGCCATATACCCGCTACATTGTACCCGTTAGGTGGGAGGTAACTGAACCCCCTGCCCTCTCCCTTCTGCCTTCTTGAATTTGATTGTGTTTTTCTCTCCTGTGGGCCTGTAGTTGTTCATCTACCAGTTTCAATTTAGTGTTGAGTACTCGGGATGCTTGTTTTTCCATTCTTTTTTTTTCGGAGACAGAGTCTCACTATGTCACGCTCAGTAGAGTGCAGTGGTATCACAGCTCACAGCAACCTCCCACTCTTGGGCGTAAGTGATTCTCTTGCCTCAGCCTCCCAAGTAGCTGGGATTACAGGCACCCGCCACAATGCCCGGCTATTTTTTGGTTGTAGTTGTCATTGTTGTTTGGCGGGCCTGGGCTGGATTCGAACCCGCCAGCTCCCGTGTATGTGGCTGGCGCCTTAGCCACTTGAGCTACAGGCGCCGAGCCTTGTTCACATTCATATCTCTAGCCCAGAGAACAGTGCTCGGCACATACTCACCTCTTGGCGCAGGCGTCCTCAAACTTTTTAAAGAGAGGGCCAATTCCCTGTCCCTCAGACCATTGGAGGGCCGGACTATAGTTTAAAAAAAAAAAACTATGAACAAATTCCTATGTACACTGCACATATCTTATTTTGAAGTCAAAAACAAAACGGGACCAAATACAATTCACACCAACTCATGTGGCCCGCGGGCCGTAGTTTGAGGACCCCTGTCTTGGCATATATGGGATATTTGTTGGATAAATGAATGAATGAATGAATATTAAATACAGTAATGTGACGTCCACATAGAAAGTGATTAGCAAATCTCCAGGCTAGTGGCAATTATGGTGACCCTGCAGGACTCACCATTTCACTGCCTCTCAGCTCACTTCCACATTCATCAGGACATCTTGTGCTCAGTCATTTGGTTTCCCCAGCCTTGGTTGTTTGTTTTGGGATAGAGTCTCACTCTATTGCCCTGGGTAGAGTGCCATGGCGTCATAGCTCACAGCAACCTCAAACTCTTGGGCTCGTGCCATCCTGCCTCAGCCTCCCAAGTAGCTGGGACTACAGGCGCCCGCCACAACGCCCGGCCATTTTTTGGTCGCAGCCGTCATTGTCATTGTTGTTTGGTGGGCTCAGGCTGGATTCGAACCCGCCAGCTCAGGTGTACGTGGCTGGCGCCTTAGCTCGTTGAGCCACAGGCGCCGAGCCAGATTTCAGAATTTTTAAAAAACTTATTCATGAAGGCAGCGCCTGTGGCTCAGTGAGTAGGGCGCCGGCCCCATACACAAAGGATGGCGGGTTCCAACCCGGCCCCGGCCAAACTGCAACAAGAAATAGGCAGGCGTTGTGGCGGGCACCTGTAGTCCCAGCTACTCGGGAGGCTGAGGCAAGAGAATCGCCTAAGCCCAAGAGCTGGAGGTTGCTGCGAGCTGTGACGCCATAGCACTCTACCGAGGGCGACAAAGTGAGACTCCGTCTCTAAGAAAAAAAAAAAAATCTTATTCACGTATTTACTGACTGGGTCTCACAGTGGTGTCCAGGTTGGACCGTAGTGGCTATGCACAGGCACCGTCGTAGCACGCTGCAGCCTCAAACTCCTGGGCTAGAGTGATCCTTCTGCTTCAGCTTTCCCCGGAAGCTGTGATTACAGGCATGTGCCGCCACGCCCAGCTTTTCAGATTTTAGAAATATGCACTGTGTATTCGCAAACACCCCTGCAGGGCCCACAGCTATACCTTACAATCAAACATTACTATTTCTGCACCGAGTTATGTGAATATCTGCAATGAATAGGAGTAAATATAACAGTAAATGCCCTGTGTCAGCAGAGGTCATATGTTGCTGACAAATGAGTTGTGCGCAACTCATGAAAAGAAATAGTTTTCAGGGATTTTAGGAATTAAGAAATTCAGATTAGGGATTGCGGGCCCGTAATTACTAATTGCTCTATCTTCTCCAACAGAAATGACAAACTCTCTCAGGACCCGTCTGTCTTTTTCTGCACTTATGCAGCTGTCGCTTGGTCTTCACAAATGGCAGTCATCCAGTAAGTATTCTTTGTTTGAGACAGAGTCTCATTTTGTCACCCTGGGTAGAGTGCCATAGTGTCATGGCTCACAGCAACCTCAAACTCTTGGACTCAAGTGATCCTCTTGCCTCAGCCTCCCGGAGTAGCTGGTGATTACAGGCCCCGGCCACAACGTGCAGCTATTTTTAGAGATGGGGGTAGGGTGGTGGTGGTGGTGGTGGTCGTCGTCTAGCTCTTGCTCAGGCTGGTCTCCAACTGCTGAGCTCAGGCGATCCACCCTCCTCAGCCTCCTAGAGTGCTGTGCTAGGATTACAGGCGTGAGCCACCAGGCCCTACCCTTTTCCCTTTTTTTTTTTTTTTTTTTGAGACAGAGTCTCACTCTCTTATGCCGGGTACATTGCCATGGCATCCCAGCTCACAGCAGCCTCAAACTCTTGGGCTCAAGCCATCAACCTGCCTCAGCCTCCCGAGTAGCTGGGACTACTTTTGCTAGTTTGCCAGCACACCCGGCTAGTTTTTCTATTTTTTTCTTTTCTTTCTTTCTTTCTTTTCTTTTCTTTTCTTTTTTTTTTTGAGACAGAGCCTCAAGCTGTCACCCTGGATAGGGTGCCGTGGCATCACAGCTCACAGCAACCTCCAATTCCTGGGCTCAAGCGAGTCTCCTGCCTCCGCCTCCCAAGTGGCTGGGACTACAGGCGCCCGCCACAACGCCCGGCCACTTTTTGGTTGCAGCCGTCATTGTTGTTCGGCGGGCCCGGGCTGGATTCGAACCCGCCAGCTCAGGTGTACGTGGCTGGCACCTTAGCCGCTTGAGCCACAGGCGCCGAGTCTATTTTTTCTTTTTAGTAGAGAAGTGGTCTTGCTCTTACTCTGGCTGGTCTCAAAACTCCTGAGCTAAAGGGATCCTCCCACCTCAGCCTCCCAGAATGCTAGGATTACAGGCGTGAGCCACCACACCCAGTCTCCAATAAATATTCTTTTTTTTTTTTTTTGAGACAGAATCTCACTTTGTCACCCTCTGTAGAGTGCTGTGGCGTCACAGCTCACAGCAACCTCCAACTCTTGGGCTTAAGTGATTCTCATGCCTCGGCATCCCAAGTAGCTGGGACTACAGGCCCCCACCATAATAGCCCGGCTATTTTTTTGGCTGTTGTTGGTGTTGTCATTGTTGTTTAGCTGGCCTGGGCCGGGTTCGAACTGGCCGGCTCTGGTGTATGTGGCTGACGCCCCAGCCGCTGAGCCACAGGCACCGAGCCGCCAATAAATATTCTCGAAGGAATAAACTCTCTAGACTGGGCGCCAGCCACATACACCAGAGCTGGCCGGTTCGAATCCAGCCCGGGCCTGCCAAACAACAATGACAACTACAACCAAAAAATAGCTGGGTGTTGTGGCGGGTGCCTGTAGTCCCAGCTACTTGGGAGGCTGAGGCAAGAGAATCGCTTAAGCCCAGGAGTTGGAGGTTGCTGTGACCTGTGATGCCACGGCACTCTACCCAGGGCTACAGCCTGAGGCTCTGTCTCAAATTAAAAAAAAAAAAAAAAAAAACCCAACTCTCACTTGTAGCATTCATTTGAATCTGATCCGTGTAGTTGGGGGTGATGCCTTGGTAGTAGAGGTCTGTGTCCCCCACTCTCTTCCCAAGTCAGAGGCTTCCACATGTACCTGCTTTTCCTCTTTCCACGGTGTACTCTACCCCTAGCTAATCCCTGGTTTAGAAAGATCCATTAAAGTTATTTTCATGTTTTAATACTGTTTTTTTTTTTTTTCCTACATATTATAACGTTTTGCTATCTTGGTGGCCTTGCTGGGGATGGGGAGGCTGCTCATCCCAAGCCTAATTCCAAGAGATGGCAAACAACTTGCCTGCAAACTGCAACCAATCATAAGACCACGTGGGGGCATAGTGGGCACCCAGGAGGCTTGGGCGGCTGAGGCAGGAGGATAGCTTGAGCTGGGGAGTTCTGGGCTGTACTGCACTATAGTGGATCCTGTGTCTGCACTAAGTTCAGCATCAATATGGTGACCTCCTGGGAGCCAAGAGGCCACCAGGGTGCCTAAGGAGGGGCGAACCAGCCCAGATCCACAACAGAACAGGTCAAAATTTCCCTGCTGATCAGTAGTGGGATCACGCCTGTAAATAGCTACTGAACTCCAGTCTGAGAAACATTGTGAGATCCTGCTTCTAAAACACAAGAAAGAAAAAGAAAGAAAAAAACCAAGCCAATAAAAAGAAAAAAATTGCTCAAACTTACCTACCCTGGCTCGGCGCCTGTGGCTCAACGGGCTAAGGCGCCAGCCACGTACACCTGAGCTGGCGGGTTCGAATCCAGCCCGAGCCCGCCAAACAGCAATGACGGCTGCAACCAAAAAATGGCCTGGCGTTGTGGCGGGCGCCTGTAGTCCCAGCCACTTGGGAGGCGGAGGCAAGAGACTCGCTTGAGCCCAGGAATTGGAGGTAGCTGTGAGCTGTGATGCCACGCTACTCTATCCAGGGTGACAGCTTGAGGCTCTGTCTCAAAACAACAACAACAACAAAAAACTTACCTACCCCGCTTTGCCCATTCCTTCCCAGCCCCCATTTCCCCAAACCGCAATCCTTTCTCCTTCACGCTCTGCTATCCACCTCTTGACTGACTTGTATGCTTTCCCCACACAGCCCCATGTGACCCCATGTGGCAAGACATGCCCCCTTCTCTTGGGAACCCTTGACAAAGACTCTCCTTTGACCAACACTTTAGTCAGGCTTCTCTGAGTCCTTTCTGACTAGGCTTGACCTAGGACTTCCCTTTGTGACCTTGTAGAATCCACTTTGAGCAAGAACCCTGCTAAATCACTCTGGCAAAAATCCTCCACCCTTGTTCTTGGATCCGGCTGGAAATCTTTCTGCCCTGGCTGGCCTTCAGCAAGAATTCTCTTCAGTTGGTCTGATAAGAATCACCCTCGGCCAGCACCTGTGGCTCAACGAGTAGGGCGCCGGCCCCCTATACCGAGGGTGGCGGGTTTGAACCCGGCCCCGGCCAAACTGCAACAAGAAAAATAGCCGGGCGTTGTGGCGGGCGCCTGTAGTCCCAGCTACTCGGGAGGCTGAGGCAAGAGAATCGGCTAAGCCCAAGAGCTGGAGGTTGCTGTGAGCTGTGACACCACAGCACTCTACCGAGGGCGATAATGTGAGACTCTGTCTCAAAGAAAAAAAAAGAATCACCCTTACCCTTGATTTTTTTTTTTTTTTTTGTAGACACAGAGTCTCACTTTATCGCCCTGGGTAGAGTGCCGTGGCGTCACACAGCTCAAAGCAACCTCCAACTCCTGGGCCTAGGCGATTCTCTTGCCTCAGCCTCCCGAGTAGCTGGGACTACAGGCGCCCGCCACAATGCCCGGCTATTTTTCTGTTTTGCAGTTTGGCCGAGGCCGGTTTTGAACCCGCCACCTTCCGCATACGGGGCTGGCGCCCTACTCAATGAGCCACAGGCGCCGCCCTGATTTTTTTTTTTTTTTTGAGACAGAGTCTCAAGCTGTCGCCCTGGGTAGAGTGCTGTGGCATCACGGCTCACAGCAACCTCCAACTCCTGGGCTCAAGCCATTCCGCCTCCCAAGCAGCTGGGACCACAGGCACCTGCCACAACGCCCGGCTATTTGTGGTTGCAGCTGCAGCCGTCAGTGTTGTTTGGCGGGCCCGGGCTGGATTCAAACCCGCCAGCTCAGGTGTATGTGGCTGGTGCCTTAGCCGCTTGAGCCACAGGCGCCAAGCCCTTGTTTACTTATTTATGTATTTATGTATTTATTTATTTTGAGACAGCGTCTCAAGCTGTCACCTTGGGTAGAGTGCTGTGGCATCACAGCAACCTCCAACTCCTGCCTCCACCTCCCAAGTAGCTGGGACTACCAGCACCCACCACAGAGCCCGACTATTTTTTGGTTACAGTCGTCATTGTTATTTGGCGGGCCCGGGCTGGATTTGAACCCGCCAGCTCAGGTGTATGTGGCTACCACCTTAGCC
The DNA here is from genome assembly GCA_963574655.1 of Perodicticus potto. Lineage (NCBI taxonomy): Eukaryota > Metazoa > Chordata > Mammalia > Primates > Lorisidae > Perodicticus > Perodicticus potto. The sequence continues at coordinate 4,250 of CAUYRH010088856.1, read as the reverse complement.
ACTTGAGCCGCGCCAAGCCTATTTTTTTTTTTTGAGACAATTTCACTATATTAGCCTCGGTAGAGTGCTGTGGCTCACAGCAACCTCAAACTCTTGGGCTCAAGCAGTTCTCTTGCCTCAGCCTCCCAAATAGCTGGAACTACAGGTGCCCACCATAAAGCCTGGCTATGTTTTGGTTGTTGCAGTTGTTGTTGTTTAGCTGGCCCGGGCTGGGTTTGAACCTGCCAACTTCAGTGTACGTGGCTGGCGCCATAACCATCGTACTATGGGCGTCGAGCCAAGTTTTTGCATTTTTAGAAGAGAGGAGGTCTCTTTCTTGCTCAGGCTGGTCTCGAACTTTTGAGCTCAGGGGATCGACCTGCCTCAGCCTCCTGGAGTGCTAGGATTACAGGTGTGAGTCACCTTGCCTGGTCCAGAAGTAGATCTTACAGCTTTCATTATGATCCTTCATTCGCCAGTTTTCAAATACAGTCATCCCGCAGTATCCAGAGGGATATTGCTTCCAGGAAGTCCTTTGAATACCAAATCTGTGAATTCTCAAGTCCTGCAGTTGACAGCACATGTAGTGAGAATTAGATGGAGTTAGTCGGGCTAAGTCTGAGATGATAAAGCTGTTGTTTCTGGCTGGTTTAGGTCCTATGTGAGACCTATCCTATCAAAGACCTTCACTTCAGGTCTCTGATTCTGGTTTTGCAAATTCAGCTATAATCTAAAAATGTATATCTTCAGTAGTTTAGGGATTTATGAGATTTTCGAATTAGAAATGCCCTTTTGGGGTTTGGTACTTGTAGCTCAAGTGGCTAGGGCGCCAGCCACATACACCAGAGCTGGCAGATTCAAATCCAGCCCTGGCCCGCCAAACAACAATGACAACTACAACCAAAAAATAGCCCAGCATTGTAGCGGGCACCTGTAGTCCCAGCTACTTGGGAGGCTGAGGCAAGAGAATCGCTTAGGCCCAGGAGATGGAGGTTGCTGTGAGCTGTGATGCCACAGCACGCTACCCAGGGCGACAGCTTGAGGATCTGTCTCAACAACAACAACAACAACAACAGCAAAAAATGTCCTTTTGGTTCATGGGTTATGCCGACTATTGTTTAAGATAAGGGTTAACATGGTTTTTGCTTTTAACCTTCATGTGTAAAACTGTTCTTTTAGATATGGAAGAACAGAACAGTCTTGGGGAGGCTACTCTCTCTGTTTGCCAGAACTGCTGGCCTGCTGACAAGTAAAATTTGGTGGACCTATCCCCATCTCTGCATATTGGCTGAGCGTTACAGGTGGCCAGACTCTCTTCATCTGGTAACAGCCGGTGTTGTGGTGGGCACCTATAGTCCCAGCTATTTAGGAGACTGACACAAGAAGATTCCTTGAGCCCAAGAGTTTAAGGTTGCCGTGAGCTATGATTACGCCAGGGTACTCTACCCAGGGTGACAGTGTGAGACCCAAACTATACAATTCATTACCTGCCATTATTATATCAACAAGAAAAAGGCCATTTTATTTATTTATTTTTTGGGGGCACAGAGTCTCACTGTGTTGCCTTCAGTAGAGTACCGTTGTATCACAGCTCACAGCAACCTCAAACTCTTGGGCTCAAGCCATTCTCTTGCCTCAGCCTCCCAAGTAGCTGGGACTACAGGTGCCCGCCACAATGCCCAGCTATTTTTTTTTTTTTTTTGAGACAGAGCCTCAAGCTGTCACCCTCCTGCGCAGAGTGCTGTGACATTAGGGGCTTAAGTGATTCTCTTGCCTCAGCCTCCCAAGTTGCTGGGACTAGAGGCGCCCACCACAATGCCCAGTTTTTGGTTGCAGCCATCGTTGTTGTTTGGCTGGTCCGGGATGGATTCGAAACCTCAGGTGTACGTGGCTGGCACCTTAGCCGCTTGAGCCACAGGTATGGAGCCTGCCCAGCTATTTTTTTTTTTTTTTTGAGACAGAGCCTCAACCTGTTACCCTGGACAGAGTGTGGTGGCATCACAGCTCACAGCAACCTCCAACTCCTGGACTTTTTTCTGTTTTGCAGTTCGGCTGCAGAGAACCCGCCACCTTCGGTATATGGGGCCGGGCGCCCTACTCCATGAGCCACAGGCGCCGCCTGAATGTATCTTTAGATATCAGTATGTTTTGCATTTTAAAGTATGTTTAAATTTATATGTGTGTGAGTACATATTTTTAAAAAAATATTGGCTCGGTGCCTATGGCTCAACTGTCTAAGGCGCTAGCCGCGTACACCTGAGCTGGCGGGTTCGAATCCAGCCCGGGCCCGCCAAACAATGACTGCTGCAACCAAAAAACTGCCGGGCGTTGTGTCGGGCGCCTGTGGTCCCAGCTACTTGGGAGGCAGAGGCAGGAGACTCGCTTGAGCCCAGGAATTCGAGGTTGCTGTGAACTGTAATGCCACAACACTCTATCCAGGGTGGCAGCTTGAGGCTCTGTCTCAAAAAAAAAAAAAAAAAAAAAAATTATTTATTTATTTATTTTTGAGACAGAGTCTCAAGCTGTTGCCCTGGGTAGAGTGCAGGGGCGTCATAGCTCACAGCAACATCCAAACGGGGCTCAAGCGATCCTCTTACCTCAGTTTTTCTATTTTTAGTAGACAAGGGGGTCTCGATTTTGCTCAGGCTGAGTCTGGAACTTGTGAGCTCAAGCAATCCACACGCCTGGGCTTCCCAGAGGGCTAGGATTAGAGGCGTGAGCCACCACGCCCGGCCTATATGTGTATTTGTCTAGATGTACATTTATTTTTTTATTTATTTTTATTTTTTTTGAAACAGAGCCTCAAGGTATCACCCTGGATAGAGTGCAGTGGCATCATAGCTCACAGCAACCTCCAATTCCTGGGCTCAAGTGAGTCTCTTGCCTCCGCTTCCCAAGTAGCTGGGACTATAGGCGCCCACCACAACGCCCGGCCATTTTTTTTGGTTGCAGGTCATTGTTGTTTGGCGGGCCCAGGCTGGATTCGAACCCGCCAGCTCAGGTGTACATGGCTGGCGCCTTAGCCCGTTGAGCCACAGGCACCGAGCCTGTCTAGATGTACATTTAGTTTATCTCCTGTATGAGTGGGAAAAGCCAGACTTCGCCATACTGTTTCTGGAAAGCAACAGTGAAAACCCATTGAAATTCCCCTTAGTGGTACGCACCTATGCGTCTTATGTCCTTGCAAGAAGCAGCTGGTTCGAGGGCTCAGGATGTCAGGACCATTTCTTTCTTCCATGCTAGGAACAACACTAGTTCTGGTTCTTAGTTTGAGGACGCCAAGGTCCTTAGCAGGATCGTATTTCCTATGTGCACGTTGAAATAAGGAAACATTAAGACGGGAGTACAGTATGTTAGAGAAATCCAGAGAAGCCAGAACTCCTCCTGGAAGGAAGAGGAACAAAGTCGAGGTCGCTAATGGAACAAGAAGGGAAACGGGGAGAAGCGACTGAAGACGCTTCGCTAAAAGCTAGTGTTTGAGTGAGTTTGTTGTTCCGAAACCCGGAACTAGGAAACAAGGACATCTAATTTGCTCTCCAGTTCCTAGGGAATGAAGCCGGCGGGAGAGAAAAGATAGTCCCTGACACACCCTTGGGAGAGAGCCAACTTTGAGCAAGAATTTGAAGACATTTTGAAAAGAGAGAGAGATCCAGGGAATTTTGGAGAACAGAAAGATCAGAAAAAGAGACGTTCAGGCTGGTGCAGTGTCTCAAACCTGTATCCTTATTAAGCACTTTGGGAAGGTGAGGTCAGAGGATCGCTTGAGATGAGGAGTTGGAGATCACCCTGAACAAGAACAAGCCCCAATCTCTATCAAAATTTAGAAAACCTCAAGAGGATTTAAAGTGCACGCTTGTAGTCCTTATCCCTGTCCCACAAGTGGTCGAGAAAGGAATATTAGGTATAGATGCCCATAAGTGTAACAGAACGCGAGAGAAAAAAAGAACAAACAAGCCGTGAATATCCGTAGCCACCTGGGAAGGCAAGTATGGAAAAACACGAGTGAAAACCCAACATAGCAAAAAAAGAAAATCAAATAAACAAAAAGACACCCATCTAATTTTAGCAACAACCATTTATCCCCACAAGGGGGTGCACCGTTCCCAGAAGTACTGCAATACCAGGTCGATGCGTGGAGTGGACGGAGCAAGCTCCTATTCCAACTCCCTGCTCCAAAAATCCATTTAATATATTGTCCTCGGATAGAGGACGTATCAGATATTAAACTGATAAGAACAGATACTACACTTGATCTTAGCCAAAAGGCCGAG
>CAUYRH010088855.1:0-12250 GCA_963574655.1 Perodicticus potto | reverse complement strand
GGAGGCAAGAGACTCGCTTGAGCCCAGGAATTGGAGGTTGCTGTGAGCTGTGATGCCACAGCACTCTATCCAGGGTGACAGCTTGAGGCTCTGTCTCAAAACAAACAAACAAACAAACAAACAAACAAATAATAAATAAAGGGCAGTGCCTGTGGCTTAGTCAGTAAGGCACCAGCCCCATATACCGAGGGTAGCGGGTTCAATCCCGACCCTGGCTGAACTGCAAAACAAAAAAATAGCTGGGCGTTGTGGCGGGCACCTGTAGTCCCAGCTACTCGGGAGGCTGAGGCAGGAGAATCGCCTAAGCCCAGGAGTTGGAGGTTGCTGTGAGCTGTGATGCCACGGCACTCCACCAAGGGCAATAAAGTGAGACTCTGTCTCTACAAAAAAAAAGAAAGAAAGAAAGAAAATCATAAATAAAGCCAACAAAATAATCTAAAACTCCAAGTTTCTTCAATAGTAATTTGTAAGGAAAACTCTTGAATACATTAAATTGTTCTAATTTTCACTTAAAAGATAGCTCTATGTCTTCTCCCAGTTTTATCATGGTATGAAATATAATGCAAACACTGTGTTGTGATTTTTGTAAGATTTAAGATGTATCTATTATTAATTTCTCACAAAGAAACTTATTAAATGGATCTTTCTAAACTCATAATAATTAGACTATAGATTATGCATATTTTCATTTTTACGCTAAATATCTAAAGTTAAACTAAACTGAGTTATAATTAATGCCTATATTTTAAAAAATCAATCCTATGAAACTTCTGACATAGCAGTAGTTATGTAGCCCTACATAGGTTCTCTACTTTATAAAGTGAATAAGTTTTCAAGTGTCATATTTCTGTCAATTTTTCATTCATCACCTGCAGTCATACTGTTTTTCAATGTCAACCTACTGTAATTTCTAAGATTCCCTCATCTATTGGGTTTGAGACCTTGGGTAAATAACAAATTCAGGTAATTGGCAAGTAATCTTTTTTTTTTTTTTTTTTTTTTGAGACATAGTCTCACTATGTCACCCTGGGTAGAGTGCTGTGGCACCACAGCTCACAGCAACCTCAAACTCTTGGGCTTAAGCCATTCTCTTGCCTCAGCCTCCCAAGTAGCTGGGACTACAGGCACCCGCCACGACGCCTGGCTATTTTTTGGTTGTAGTTGCCGTTGTTGTTTAGTAGGCCTGGGCCGGGTTCGAACCCCAGCATCGGTGTATGTGGCCAGTGCCATAACCACTGTGGTACAGGCACTGAGCCAGCAAGTAATCTTTAACTGGACAGTCTCCAAAAGAATGAAAATTCATAAAGACAGAAAAAGCGGAAGTACATTGTTGCTTTTGTCTTGTGTTTTTGTCTACACATAAACACAATTGTCCATCATAAAGCAAACTCAAAGTAAATCCAGAAAATCACTGTAATACAAACATAGTTTTCTGTTATACTTGATTTTTAAATTTTTACCTTAAAACAAAAAATCTTAAAACTCTAAATAATATCACTTCTTGAATATCCTTTACTGTGAATGTATACAGAGGGTACCAAAAATAGTATATATGTTTTTAAGAAAGGAAAAAAACTGTATTACATTTGTAATACTCAAGTCACGTTAGACTTCTGCAATTACAAGAAGTGCTCAATGTGACTTGTATTCATCTTTTGTCATCAGTATACATTGAGCATTACAATTTTAATACAGTTTTTCCCTTTCTTAAAATGAGTATACATTTTTGGCACCCTCTGAACGTGAGTATTTACATAAATACACATAAATACTTTTAAGCTTCTGTATACTAGAGTGGAAAGGCCTAGGGGCACAGAAGAAAGAGGTCCTTTAAGGGCTGGGCCTGCGGCTCAAAGGAGTAGGGTGCCAGCCCCATATGCTGGAAGTGGCAGGTTCAAACACGTCCCCGGCCAAAAAAAAGGTAGAAAGAGGTCCTTTGAATGATCAATGTATTTGCAACAGTATGAATTCTACCTAGAGCCAGAAGGTTTCTCTCACCCTATCAAGAAAATCACATCTCCCCAAATTCTGTTACAGGGATGTTTTTTTGCTGCCCTTGGGCACGTTTAATTCACAACCACTGTCAATTATGAGAAAACAGATCCAAACAAAACAAGAGCAAAGGCTCTTCCTTCGTGGAGGAACTACTGGTTATCATGTTATCATGTTACTTTCTCCTGTGGGTTGTTATCAAATATTGGGACTCTGGTTACACTGTCAAGGCCATGGGCATTTCTTGTTCTAGGGCACATGTGCTCTTATCTGAAGCAACTGGCCAGTCTCCTCTGGCAGTCTCCTCCTCTTTGATACGGGCCTTCTCCACGATCAGTCCTCAAATTAATAACAATGCTGACATGGGTCTTCATGCCACTACCTTGGGTGGATAGCTGCTTGGAAGCATCAGGTTTGTCCATTTGCCTGGCCTGAGTAACCCCTCGTATGGTGCATTGATGAAAGGGAGGAGTGATGAGGTGTGATCAGAATGCTTCACAGTTATTAAAAGCAACTCAAAGGGATTATAAAAGCTACCCTGTACATTTGTTATGATGTCATTAATTTAGATATGTTTTAGTAGAAAGGAATGCAGTACTGACACATGCTACAATTTAGATAAGTCTCAAAAACAGGGCGGTGCCTGTGGCTCAAAGGAGTAGGGCGCCGGCTCCATATGCTGGAGGTGGCAGGTTCAAATCCAGACCTGGCCAAAAAACCACACACACACACACACACACACAAAAAGAAGTCTCAAAAACAATATGCTCTGTAGCCAGGTGTTGTGGCGGGCACCTGTAGTCTCAGCTACTCAGGAGGCTGTAGCAAGAGGATCATTTGATCCTGTGAGTTGGAGGCTGCACTGAGCCACAGTGTGAGACCTTGTCTCAAAAACAAAACAAAACAAAAATAAATTATGCTCTGGCTGGGCACAGTGGCTCACTTCTGTAATCCTAGCACTCTGGAAGGCTGAGGTGGGTGGATTGCTTGAGCTCAGGAGATCAAGACCAGCCTGAGCAAGAGCAAGACCTTGTCTCTACTAAAAGTGGAAAAACTAGCCAGGCATTGTGGCAGGTGCAGTGTAGTCCCAGCTACTTGGGAGGCTGAGATAAGAGGATCTCTTGAGGCCAAGAGTTTGAGGTTGCTGTGAGCCATGGCACTCTACCGAGGGCACAGAGTGAGACTCTGTTTCGAAAATAAAAATAAATAAATGCATAAAGAAATTATGCTCAGTGAAAGAAGTCAGATACAAAAAGTCACATATTGTACCATTTATTTTATATAAAATCATACAGAATAGGTAAATTTATAGATATAGAAAGCAGAGTAGGGTTGCCAGGGACCGGGGGCCGTGAGGAATGGATATATGGTTTCTGTTTGGGATGATGAAAATATTCTGAAACTAGATAGTGGTGACGGTTGCACAACTTTGCAAATGTAATAAATGTGTGGGGCGTGGTGCCTCATGCCTATAATCCCAACACTTGGGAGGCTGAGATGGGTGCATTGGCTGAGCTCAGAGGTTGGAGACTGGCCTGAGCCAGAGCGAAACCTCATCTCTAAAAATAGTTGGGCGTTGTGACAAGTGCCTGTAGTCCCAGCTACTTGGGAGGCTGAAGCAAGAGAATTGCTGAAGCCCAGGAATTTGAGGTTGCTGTGAGCTATGACGCCACAGCACTCTATCAAGGGTGACAAATTGAGACTCTGTCTCCAAAAAAAAAAAGAAAAAATGTACTAAATGCCACTGAATTATACAATTTTTTTTTTTTGAGACAGCCTCAAGCTGTCACCCTGGGTGTAGTGTCGTAGCATCACAGCTCGCAGCAGCCTCCAACTCCTGGGTTCAAACGAGTGTCCTGCCTCCACCTCCCAAGTAGCTGGGACTACAGTGCCTGCCACAACACCCAGCTATTTTTTGTTGCAGCCATCAGTTGTTTGGCGGGCCCAGGCTGGATTTGAACCTGCCAGCTCAGGTGTATGTGGCTAGTGCCTTAGCTGCTTAAGCCCGTACACTTTTTATGGCTAATTTTATGTCATGGGAATTTCACTTCAATTAAAAAACACAATGTTTTGGTAATAGCATAATTTCTCGGGATGATTTTTAAATGCTTGTATTTTCATACAAGAGGTAGCACAGGTATCCTCAGCACAAAGTGCAGTGTGTGTGTATTCTGAGATAGGGTCTTGCTGTGTTAGCTCACTGCAACCTCAAACTCCTGGGCTCAAATGGTCCTCCTCTGAGTAGCTGGGACTAGAGGTGCATACCACCACATCCAGTTAATTTTTTAAATGTCTAGTAGAGACAGGAGTCTCATTATGTTGCCCAGGCTGGCCTTGAACTCCTGAGCTCAAGTGATCCTCCTGCCATGGGTTCCCAAAGTGCTGGGATTACAGGTGTGAGCCACTGCATCCAGACAACATTTTACCTTCTGAAAGATTTTATTGCAAGGTTTAAAATCTCCTTGTCTGGTAATAGCTTTAGTGACATACAAAATGGAGATTGTCAGGCTCAAGGTAGCTGGAATAAATGGCCTAGCAGGACAGTGTCATGGTGTACAGCCTAGCCACTGCATCCACGTCAAGACTTATCAGGTAGTGACAATGTAGATACCAATATTTAGAAAGCAGAAGTGCCACTGTTACAAACCCATACTTTCCCGTGTTAGAGAGCCCAGGGCCAACAGTGTAACAACATCTTTCTATTCCTTGGGTTTTCTCCTAAATGTGGAGATGAACAGAATATCGCTCACTTGATGAGGAGGACTATGTTCAAAGTTGGCCACCACAACTAGTTCCATCCTGCACATTCGTTTGCAATATTACTTGGCACTCTTCCCAACAAGGGGTGGAGTACATCTCCTCTTCTCTTGCATCAGAGCTGGCTCTATGACCTGTTATGAGTAATAGAATGTAGCAGAAGTGACACTGGGTGACTTCCAGGTCTAGGCCATAGAGGCTTTGCAGTTTTTGTATTTTCCCTCTTGGAAACCAGCACCATGGCAAGAAGTTTGAGCTGTTCTCCCTGAGAGGCCACATGGAGAGCAAGGCCCTGGAGGATAAGAGAGAATACAAGCCAGCTAATGGCCAACGCCAACTACCAGACATGGGATGGAGATCATCTTGGATGTTCCAGCCTTGACTAAGCTCCCAGCTGAACGACATCACCCCAACCAGCACCATGAGGAGCAGAAGAACCACTCCTCATAGGTCAGTCAACACATAAACTTATAAGAATAACAAATTGTTGGCTCAGTGCCTGTGGCTCAAACGGCTAAGCCGCCAACCACATACACCTGAGCTGGCGGGTTCGAATCCATCCTGGGCCCAGCAAACAACAATGACGGCTGCAACCAAAAGATAGCCGGGCATTGTGACGGGCGCCTGTAATCCCAGCTACTTTGGAGGCAGAGGCAGGAGACTCACTTGAGCCCAGGAGTTGGAGGTTGCTGTGAGCTGTGATGTCACAGCACTCTACCCAGGGCAACAGCTTGAGGCTCTGTCTCAAAAAAAAAAAAACAAATTGTTGTTATTTTAAGCTTCTAAGTTTTGGGGTAGCTTATATGCAGGACAACACTCGAGACCGAGACAAAATAGGAGAGTGTGCCTCAGAGCCTGTAGCTCAGTGGCTAGGGCACCAGCCACATACACCAGAGCTATCGGGTTTGAACCCAGTCTGGGCCTGCCAAACAATGACAACTACAACAAAAAAATAGCCAGGCGTTGTGGTGGGCACCTATAGTCCCAGCTACTTGGGAGGCTGAGGCAAGAGAATCACTTAAGCCTAAGAGTTGGAGGTTGCTGTGAGCTGTGATGCCACAGCGCTCTATCCAGGGTGACATAGTGAGACTATGTCTCAAAAAAAAAAAAAAAAAAAAGGGAGAGTGTGTGGTAAACTCCTGGGAATGGCTTGCAACTACCTGAAAACCCTGGCAGACTAATTTGTAGAGGATCTCAAGCTCAAAATTCCTATGACAAATCCCATCCAGAAGTGGATGACTTTCTCAGGTAGAATGCAGGCCCAAGACTGGTGAAATAAGAAATAACGAAAGGACTTTCTGATGAGGGAGACACCTGACATCTGTCCTGGAATATCTTTTGGCATTGTCCGTAGTGTTCTAACAGTCATACAATGAAAACTTTTCCTATTCTTTCTCTATTTCTCCATTTAACAGTTTAGGCCTATGTGGCCTTGATGACACAGCTCACTGATATCAAGGACCACATTAGATTTCTTAGGTGTCACCATGGCAAGAGAAAGCATCACAATGCAGTAAATGCTCCGAAAAGCTAAAGAGATGACAGATTGCAGTTCAGAGAGTGCCTGTATAAGGAATGGGCCAAGCTTCAGACAACCAACACCATCTTTGATAAAGGAGTTTGGGTCGAGAGCATATTACAGTCATGACTTCTGTAGGTTCGAATTATAGTACATTTATAACTAATCTGAGGTGGAGTTTTATAACATGTTGGCGAAGAACTTGACCAACGTGGGTTGTCTCAGCTTATCACTGAGCATTGTGGTACCAAAGCCATTCATTTTGCCTCTGCCCAGGGGGTGCTTGGCTCGAGGCAAAGAGTGTTTGCATCAGTCAGTCCAGGTTGGTCCCCTTGCCTCCTAAGCTGTAACTGGATATTTTGCATTTGTAATTACAACCTCATCAGAAATGTCATTTGTAACGGTAACTCTCAGATAAGCAGATTGAGGGCACCCAGCCTCAAGAAGGACTAAACTGAAGGGGAAGGGGAGATGGGCTGGAGCCTACCCTGAACACCTGGACCATCACAGCCTCAGGAGGAAGAAACCAGGGAGAGGTACCCCCAGACTCATAGAGGCGCAGTCTGGCCTAGGGAGAATAAGAACTCTGTCCTGTATCCCTGAAACAAAGGCAGCACAAAAATGTTTCTTGACCAATGAAAACAAAAAATACCTCTTGTTGCACTGTACAAAAGATGATACAGATGAATGGAATACACACAATAACAGATAAAGGAAATACAACAAAATCATCTGGTACCTCACACCTATGATCCTAGCACTCTGGAAGGCTGAGACAGGTGGATAACTTGAGCTCAGGAGCTCCAGACCAGCCTGAGCAAGAGGAGACCCATCTCTACTAAAAATAGAAAAAGTAGCCAGGTGTTGTGGCAGATGCCTGTAGTCCCAGCTACTGGGAGGCTGACGCAAGAGGATCAACCTGAACTCAGAATCTGGAGACCAGCTTGAACAAGAGCAAAACCCCTATCTCTACTAAAAATAGAAAAATTAGGCAGCCAAGATGGGTGCTGTAGTCCCAGCTACTCGGGAGGAAGAGGCAGAAGGATCACTTGAGCCCACGAGTTTGAGGTTACTGTGAGCTATGATGCCATTGCACTCTATTCAGGGCGACAGAAGTGAGACTCTGTCTCAAAAAATAAAAAAATCACCCTGGTTCCTGAACTACAGGACATGTGGAGCCTGACTGACTCCATTTTGTACCGGCTGACTCCATCTTGTACATGGTTTAAAACTTTGCAGCTGCCACTGCTCCTCCCCTCGCATATTGTTACAGGCCCCTGAGCATGTACACTCTGCAGGAACAGAAAGATAAGTTTAAAGTTGCAAGACCTTGAAAACTCCCAGTCTATATGCAACACCAGCTCTTCTTAAAGGCCCTTTTGTGCCCACTTACCCCCCTCCCTATAGACGCTAATCTGGCAAATTTTGCTTCTGTAACTGCTTTGCTCTCAGAAACAACACCCAACTGAAAGCACAAATTAAAAACCCTACTCCCCTGCTTCTCTATGCCAAGAGGTTTTTCTGGATATGATCCCCCTCTCAGTGCTGGCTAATAAAGGACCCTGAAACTCAATTAGACTCAGTGTGCTCGCATAATTCTCTATAATTCCACTCGCGTTTGGGTACAACGGAAGCAGCTACTGTTCGAAGGGGTTCGTTGTATTGCTGTTCTGTTAGAAGTTTCTTCCGTAACAGTGGGAAACCGCTAAAGGGGATCATGTCATCGAATGTATAAATCTTGTTGATATTTGAATTGCACATGTATTGTATAAATTAAGCTTTCGTCGATTTACACTGTGAGTGTTAAAATAAACATATAGCCAGATCACAAATCGAATTAATGATTTTAAAAGAAAAGTAATAACGAAGAAACTGTGAATGTATTAATGGCACTGCACTGCACACTTAAAAATGTTTAAGCTGGAAAACTTCATTATGCGTATTTTTCCCACAATTTGAAAACTTTTTTTTTTTTGCAGTTTTTGGCCGGGGCTGGTTTTGAACCCGCCACCTCCGGCACGTGAGGCCGGCGCCCTACTCCTTTGAGCCACAGGCGCCGCCCCCGAAAATATTTTTAAAGAAAAAAGGTAATGATATTTCTGGATTAAGGCGGGAGTAGGACGGCAGAAAAACCCCGATTCTCCCACTTCTGCAAGCCGAGAAAGCACAGGATCAGCGAGCCCCGACCCCAACATCTGCCGCGAAACCCGGAAGCGGAGAACAACAGCCACCTGGGGCGACGCAGGCGCGGGGAAGCAGCAGGACACTTGCGGTCGGAAGCCGCTGGGATGTGGTGAGGCAGTGAGGGGTCTGGAGGCGAAGGGATCAACCCCATGCCGTACACAGGCGTGGCGGGCAGATCCGAGCAAGGTCCAGATTCCAGGAGGGCTGCCAGGCGGGGCGAGGAGTGGGACAGCGAAGGAGCGTGAGTTCCAGACGCCCGAGCTGCGCGGCGGCGCCAGCAGAGGGCACCCGGGAGCTGGGCCGGGGTAGCTCCGCAGCCCGCGGGTCCCGGCGCTCACGGTAGCACGTGGGAGAAGCGGGGGCGGTAAGAAATCTGCAGCAAAAACCAGACTGCTGTAAAAGTCAAAGTGCTGCGTGGGTACGAAGGGGAAAAAAAGCCCACAAAGCAAGAAGATTATCAGCAATAGCTCCCCAGGACAACGTTTTAAGAACTTTCTGGGTCCGAGGCTTCCACGGACGCGGTGTGTGTGAAACCCTTCCTGTCACACGCTCTGATTGATGGCCAGTTTGGCCAGCGGGCGCCCCCACAAGGGGACCCACGTGTCCTTTGGCCGTTTTCCCACCATCTGACACAGCAGAGATGTCCTGGGCGCCCCTGGTACTTCTTTTGACAGATGCTAGTAGGAAATACAGGAGTTCCTACTGAAATTTCCAGTTCCTACTGAAATAGCGAGTTCTTACTGAAATCTCCCATTAGCGTGCCTTCTTACATCTCTCTCCTTCCTGTTCCGCTGAAGATCAGGATCCCTGAAGCTAATTTCTTATTTTCTTTGTCCTGCAATATGATGAATGTGGTTCGAACATAATATCCGTGGGGAAAATGAAGCCTGCTATTGGGGAGTGTGGTGCAGACCCAGGGAAAGGTCAAGGTTACTCCTCCTCCCACCCTCCTGCTCCCAGCTGGCGAGCCCAGCCCACCAGAGGCTTGGCTCCACAAGAAACCCCAGGTAGTTAAGAAGTGATGGCGCTGACTCAACCCGGTTTCAAGCTCAAAACCAAATAAAGAAGTGGTTGACCTTTTTGGAGTCTGGCAAAAAACTTAGCTCATACTTTCTGACTTTGCGTTCAGTGAGTGATGACAAGGATACCACTACTTGGGAACTGGCACTGCCACTGGCATATACCCACACTTTTCCGTCTCAGAGGCCTCAGCACCAACTGTGTAACAACTTCTTGTTTCTCACACCCTCTCTTGGGCATGGGGACCTACCCAGCTCTTCCCCTCCATAAGATACCCGGTTCTAAAGGTAGCTTTTACTGTTTTTATTTCACGGTGGGAACACAGACTCGCCACGGGCTGTGATGCACTTGACAGTGTGATGGAGAATACATTAATTTTTTAAAGTTTAATCGTGGTAAAATACACATAATATCAACTTTACCATCTTACCCATTTCAAAGTGTAGAGTTCAGTGACGTTAGATACATTCACAGTGTGGTGCGGTCCTCATCACTGTCTGTCTCCAGAACTTTCTCATCGTCCCAAACTGAAACTCTGTCTCCATTAAGTACTAAATCCCCATTGCTCCCTCCCCGAGTCCCTGGCACCCACTGCTCTACTGTCTGTATGGATTGGACTTCTCCAGGGACCTCCTAGAAGTGAAATCATACAGTATTCATCTTTGTATGACTAGGTTTGGGGAAGATATCATTTTGAACACTATCACTAAACACTGAATTGTTTAATAACAGTGGGAATTCTGTGCAGTTTAAGGACTGGCTCTGAGCTAGATTGTAAATGTGGATCAGATTTGGAAATACAACATTTTTTCTAAGTCAAAGAATAAAAACTGATTTAAAAATACAAGGAGGGGCTCAGTGCCTGTAGTTCAGCAGCTAGGGCACCAGCTATATGCACCTGGGCTGGTGGGTTTGAAACCAGCTCAGGCCTGTCAAACAACAATGACAACTACAACAAAAAAAATAGCCAGGCGTTGTGGCAGACACCTCTAGTCCCAGCTACTTGGGAGGCTGAGGCAAGAGAATTGCTTAAGCCCAAGAGTTTGAGGTTGTTGTGAGCTGTGACGCCATGGCACTCTACCGAGGGTGACATAGTGAGACTCTGTCTCGAAAAAAAGGAAAAATATAAGGAAGAAGAAATTAAGAAATAAAACAAAGCAACAAAATTCCAACAGGTTTTTCTGGAGTAAAATTTTATAATATTGTAAACTGACAAAACTTTGTATTTCTTCTCTGTGGTGATCAGGTGTCTACAACAGCAAGATGATTTGGGGGAGTGGAGGTGTGAGAAATTTTAACCCATTCAAATTTCAGCTATTTGCAACAAAACTTTCCAGCTATCGGCTGCACTCAGCACGGGAGCCGGGGCCCGCAGTCTCCGCCATGTCCCACCAGACCGGAATCCAAGCAAGTGAAGATGTTAAAGATATCTTTGCCAGAGCCAGAAATGGAAAGTACAGACTTCTGAAAATATCTATTGAAAATGAGCAACTTGGGATTGGATCCTGTAGTCAGCCTTCAGGTTCCTGGGATAAGGATTATGATTCCTTTGTTTTACCTCTGTTGGAGGACAAACAGCCATGCTATATATTATTCATGTTAGATTCTCAGAATGCCCAGGGTTATTGAAAGGACCAGTGTGATGCCATTTTGTTAACAGACTCCATTTTACAGGTCGCTGTGTAATTTGCTGTGTAATGCTAGTTTTGCAAATTTTGGCTCCTCGCTCCAGTTCTCCCTGACCACCCCCACTGGTTGAACAATACCAGCCCCTTCCTGCTTAGCGACCACCCACCCATTCCTGGCACCTCCAAGGTATCCAATCAACAAGTGACAAGACACCTGGACTCATCCTTACTCCACCCGTCCCTTATCCCACTCCCCTTATCCCATTCCCCCCTCCCAACTTCCTTTCAGCACACTATAAGAATACCTCAGCCCCACCCCTCGGGGCCGTTCAGATCGATCTGCCATTTTGACGGAGCTGAAGGCCGGAGCCTAGGCTTGTAATAAACTTCACCCTTTGTTTTTGCATCCGGGCACCTGGTGTGAATTTCTTCTGGGGGGACTCCGAAGGGCACAACATTATGAATGGATATTCATTGCGTGGTCTCCAGATCATTCTCATGTTCGTCAAAAAATGTTGTATGCAGCCACAAGAGCAACTCTGAAAAAGGAGTTTGGAGGTGGCCACATTAAAGATGAAGTATTTGGAACAGTAAAGGAAGATGTATCAGTACATGGATATAAAAAATATTTGCTGTCACAGTCTTCCCCTGCCCCATTGACTGCAGCTGAAGAAGAATTATGACAGATTAAAATTAATGAGGTACAAACTGATGTGGGTGTGGACACTAAGCATCAGACACTCCAGGGAGTAGCATTTCCTATTTCTCCGATGCTTTTCAGGCTTTGGAAAAATTGAATAACAGCTCAACTATGTGCAATTGGAAATAAGATATAAAAAAATGAAGGTATAATTTTGGCCAACACAGCAAACACAGAACTAAAAGATTTGCCAAAGAGGATTCCCAAGGATTCAGCACGTTACCATTTTTTTCTGTATAAACATTCCCATGAAGGAGACTATTTAGAGTCCATAGTTTTTATTTGTTCAATGCCGAGATACACGTGCATTATCAGAGAACGGATGTTGTATTCTAGCTGCAAGAGCCCTCTACTAGAAATCGTAGAAAGGCAACTACAAATGGATGTAATCAGAAAGATTGAAATAGACAACGGGGATGAACTGACTGCAGACTTCCTTTATGAAGAAGT
>CAUYRH010088853.1:0-12952 GCA_963574655.1 Perodicticus potto | reverse complement strand
CCACCCTCCCTCCCTCCCTCCCTCTCTCCTCTTTGATCTTCAAACCCACTCCTTCCACCAACCCCACAGTTTCACTACTACTTTTGTCTGGCCAATGCCTCCCTCCATCAGGTACCACCTTTGACATGACTTCTAGTTTGTTGACTTCTCTGCTTGAGTCAGAAGCCTTTTTTCTTCTCTCATGAGAAAACCTACCTCTAGTACTATAATTGCCACCGAAGCTGTGGGAAGGCAGAATCTCTGCCTGCTGCTATGCCTCCAGCACATAGCATGGTGCCTTGTGCATAATAGCTGATGAGTAAATCTGTAGTGAAATAAATAGACCTGTGACATGGCAAGAGCATATTTCTCCCATCTGTCTGTCTTATGGAGGTTCCTTGAATTTTCTTTGTATCTTTCCATCTCACACATTATGTTCTCTCTGCCAGAGCGTGAGTGTTTTTCCTCCTGCTACCCCAACTTTGCTCAGCAAACACCTGCTCCTCCTTAAGATCTTAGCTTCAGTTTTACTTCCTCAGGGAAGCCCTCCCAGAACTCCCAGGCTAAGCAGGTTCCACGCCCGGACACTCCTATTGTGTCTCTCATTGTATTTACCAAAATTAGAATTGAACTTTCCCTTTTGTCCTTAATTATTTAACAGACATCTTCCTCTTCCTATGAGAGTGGAGACCAAATCTATCTTTCACATTTGTATTTTTCAGGGCCTTGTAACTGACAGGTGCTCATAAATACTTGTTGCGTGCAGAGTAGATAAAGGACACTTGAATGGGAAATAAAGAGTCAGCTATTACTGCATGGGAAAGCAGGAAATATCTCTCAAGGAAAGTAAGGAGGATAAATGCAATCAGAATCTTGCCACATTTCAGTCTATCTTTAGAAATAAACATTTAGAATAAATATTTTATGAGGAAGAAAATGATAAACATACACATAAGAAATTTACCCAGATTTCTTAACACTTTTTCTTGCCTTTAAAATGGAGGGATGAATGAACTCTGTAAGTAAAACTTGTATCCAATTTTAAAAGCCTTTCAAGGTTATAGTGAGAGAAATGTTTACAGTGAGCATGAGAGTAACACACTGTCCTGGTGGTATCACTGGGGAAAGCCATGTGCTTGGTTTGCGATCATATCACAGGCATTCTGGAAGGTTTGGGTCATAATAGGATCCCCACACTGATGTGAAACAACAGGGTATCTTAGTACACGCTGAATAGAGCCAAAACTAGGGCAGGAAATACACACATGCCGCACATCAAGTAACACTCCAAGATACATGTCCGTCTTCCCCTCCTAGACTGGGATGGCAAAGCAGAAATGGATGCAAACAGAAAAGGAGCCGCTGGCAAAACGTGACCGAAGAGGACATCACTGCACTGGAATCTCACAGGTGGGCCCGTGTGATATTTTAACTTCCCGGGTTTGCAAACATTCATCTTTTCTTTGGCCTGTTTTTGAGTTGATAGAAGATAGTACTCATAATAATTGGGATACAAAGATGAGAGAAGATGGTTGTTGTGGAAAACTTTGTATTATTTGAATAAGAATAGATTGTTTTGTTTAAAATATGTTTGACAGTGTTCAGAAAGTCCTACGAGTTTCCTAAGGGTTGGGGGGGGAATATTCTAGAATAGATTCAGGCTACTGTTTAGAAAATACAAAATTTAGCCAAGAAAATTCTTTCAATGCATAGCAACTGCTAATAGAAAAGAAGACAGACAATGAGAAGGGAGTAGGAATTAATGTGAACCATGCTACAATAAGTTCTGAGCCCCACTTTCTTTGTATTCTGAATTAAAAAAAAACCATTGATGAACACTAATGTAGTAAGTGGCATCAGGATCCTTTGATTAAGTGAGATATTGAGGGGACAATGAAGTTTTGTTAGGATCACACTGAGAACAAAGTGCTAACCTAAACAATTGGTTCAAATTGATGTCTGCTACTTACCAGACCTGTGATGTTGGGCAATCATTCTGCCTCTGTTTTCTATGAACCAGGGATAATAAAGCCTATATCCTACTCAGGGGGCCCCTGTGAGTATTATGTGGAGATTATGACCATTTTACCACTACTGTTCAAAAAACATTCATGTCTTCATTTAGCAAATATGCAATTCATACCTGCTCTCTATCAGGCACTGTTCTAGATGTATAAAGATGAGCAAGACATAATTGGATAAAGAAGAGCAGGACACAATTCTGTCCTCATAGAGTTGACATTACAAATGATCTTTTTAAGATTGACTTGTGGGTGACCCTTCTGAAATTGTGAAGTTCTCTAAAAACACACACAGTAGAATCTCTGAAATTTGACCAGCCAAGAGGCTATAACAAACTGGTCAACATATGGAGGTGGTTGATAAGGAACAAGGCCTACAGTCAACTTAAGGAGGTGGTCAACGACGGAGGTTCTACTGCATTTATGCCAAAGGTCATAGGTATGTGGCAGCTATTTTTGTGGTTTCTAGGTCTATTTCTTTATTGCTAATTTACTACATTCCAGAAGCACATGGTATAAAAAGGTCAGCATCCACTGGGAGAATGAATTACTAGGGAGAAAAAGCATACCCACAGTACATTTAGCTTGATAGACAGAGTTTATCCCCTTTGAATTATTTCTTTCTTCTTGAAAAATATTAATTACCTTTTTGATTTTAAAAATATTACTGAAAATGAATAATATATGTATATATATAAGAAGTGAAATTAACCATCATTTCACAATATAGAACAATAGTGAGTTCTATTTATGTTTTCCTTCCATGACTTTACTTAGGGATATGTTGATGGTGGGTATAATATTTTACACTAAAAATTGAACTGAATCTATTTCCCATGCTTCTGCATATACTTTGCAACATGACTACGCAGTATTCCTTAAGTCATTCTATTTCATATAGTTTGTATCCTTTCCTGTTAGGTAGGCCAGGTGAATTGTTCTAGCTTCTTGTTATAAATGATGAGGCAGTGCTGTGTCTGTTCACAAATCATCATTGTATATTTAAATCTTGCCTTAGTTTAGATTGTCAAAAGAGGATTTGACCAATGAAAGGTGAGGAACTTTTAAAGCTCCAGATAAGTCTTGGCAAATTATATCCCTGAAAGGAGGTAGTAACTTAAATAAATTTTTATTGGAAATTTATATGAGAGTTTATCACAGCAAATTTACTCACAAAAGGCAAATAGATGACATGCGTCATCATTTTTTTTATCTCTTTATAGTCCCTTTAGGGCCAGGACTGCCAACTAGTTGGTATAAGTGAACATCCACTCCCATTTTCAATATTAGGAAATCTGGGAGAGAGATGCAGTTGAGAGAAAAATATCAATTTAAAAATTTTTCAAAAACCTTGAGGGGAGACATTTTCCTAAGAGCAAAAGAGTTGAGAATTCTGGAATAATTGTATTTAGTTTTCTTAGCAAAAGTTAATGCTTTGACCACTTAGTTTTAGATGGCCTGCTGATTTTTCAGAAAAACTGAAAAAGAAATTAACAGATGCAATGTTTGAGGATTGAGGGGAGCCCAGGTTTTAATTAAAGTGAGTCAGTCTCTCCTTGCTACTGACTTATATAAAGCAGCTTTGGGTCATTAAAGCAATGGATAGAAATATCGAAAATATCTCCGATTGTATGTGAAGCCCGCACACTGTACCCCAGGACTGAATTATTGTACACAGCTATGACTCAATAAAAAATAAAAAAAATAAAAAAACAAAAGAATAGTAATATGAGATTCACTCCTTCTGAGAGGTAGAATTTATATGAGAAGCAAGATAAAAACACTCAGAAGTGCCCGGTGCAGATTCAGAGGTCAAGAGAGCCAGGAGACAGGCGCGGCAGGAGGCCTGAGTAAAGAGAGCTGAAAGTTCACTTTTGGAGCCTGGTTTAAGGAATCCCGAGAACTCATTAAAAGAAAAGGATAATATCACTGTCAAATAGCACTGTCACAATGTCAGGACGTGCAAAAGCCCAGCTAGCACCAAGAGCCTTTTCATGCTCTGGGAACCTATTTAAAGTAACTCACTCGTGCTTAAGAAATAGCTTCTTAGACACCTAGAAACGCCTAATCCCTAGAAACACCTAAGGCAGCTGTGCGTCAGCGTGGATAACAAAGCTCATCCGACTATGGGCTGAACAGCACAGTGATCCAGGCATTAGAATCCAGGTACTCATCAGCTGGGCTTCCTAACATGGCACCGTTCACTCAATTGCCAAATATCTGTATTTAAATTGGAGCAGCATACATTAAACGGTACAATACAGCAACACATTTCCATCTATTTAAACATTGAAAGTATAATCTTTTAAAAATGTGCTCAAAATATTATTAACAGATACAGTTTAGTCCAATACGTAGGTGATAATTTTGTTTTCTCTTCTTCGATCTCTCATTTGCACCACTTGCTTTATTTCATCTTTTGGGGACCCAGTGCATTTACTTATTGCATCATGTGTGGAATTCACGCGTGCACACATACGCATACACATTCCTACACACAGGACTGGCCCCCGGTGCTGCCCACGCGCTCATATCCTTTGTCTCTAGACTTATTCTTTCCCTGTACGTTCACCTTCCTTTTCACTCATCCACCCTCTATTTTGTAGCAATGCCTCCTACCCGGGCTTAACTACCCGCTTTTCTATACATTTGCTTTCTGCCACCAAGTATATTTTAATAAAAGACAGTTTACATCTGTGTCTACCCGTAGACTAAACACAACGTGTCTGCACCCTTTCAGGAATGCCTGCTTTGCCCCCATTCATTTGGGGATGGTTCAGCAGATAGCTGCATCTCCTCAAAGTAGGAAGTTCAGCTGTGAAAGCACTGGTGAATAATGCAGATTTAAGTGAAGATTTATTTAGGGAGATGAGGAAATTATTTCATTAACCACACAGAAAAAAATTACTAAAAGTCCCAGATATGTCCCTGGGTTGCAAACTCACTCAGAATCAGTAGAGTAATCCTCTTGCTTCATGCAAACACTCCTCTCTAGCATCTTTTCAGCCTATTTCCCTTCCTATCTTTCATTTTCCTTCTTCAGAGAAAGCAATCAAGGTATATATTGGCTTCTCCAACTCATGAAGGGACTCTCTTTAGGATGCAGCAGAGTCGGGGTGGGGAAGGGAACACATGAGTATGCTGGGTCACTTCCTGATTTGCCCTGTACATACAGCACTCATGTATGTATAAGCACACTAGAGAGAAAGTTGCCAAGATGAACGATTTTTAGCACAATACATCTGCATTATCCTTACTTATGATGCACCTATTTACACGCAAACAAACACACAAACACACACACACACACAGAAAACCATACATGGACAAGTAATGCTTGGCTTTCTTCTTTTCGGCACAGCTATCTGCCTTTCCTCAATCTGTAGGCCACTCTCAAGTCCTTGCATTTCCCAACTCTGACCTCCTTACCCTGCGCAGATTCACTGACTTCTTCCACTCCCAAATAGGAAAGAAGGACACTTATCCATAAAAGGATACTCAAATATTTAGAGCTTACTTCTGCAATGATGAGGGTACAGACAGAAAATATGCTTTATCATAAAGCACTATAAATTATGTTTGTAGCTGGTGTTAGGATTAAAATGTATGATCATAAACAATAATAATGAGTTCCTACTTGGGTCATTAGTTTCTATTACCACATCGGATGTTTACTTTAATGCACTATGGACAGTGCTACTGGGAAATCAAATTATGATTTATGAAAAAGGAGGACAGTTTGGAATGCAGAATATTTAAAATTTCATTAGGTGGGTCTCCATAAATCTTTTATTGTTTGCTCTCAAGTGATTGGTTTTTTTATTCAAAAAAGGTAGAGACAGAGATAGAGATACAGACAGAGGCAGAGAGACAGACACATCCAGAGAGCCAGAGAGAGAGAGGGGGGAAGAGAGGGATCTATGGCCCGAATCGGGTCTCTCCGAAATACTCATGCTGAATTCCCACCTCCACATGTCAGAGTGTGAACACATTTGTCGATAAAGTCTTTACAAAGATAATTAATTTACAGTGAGCCCCTTAGGGTGGGGCCTGATACAGTATAACTGGTGCTTTTATGAAAAGAAGAAATTTGAACACAGACCTATACAGGAGGACAGAAGGACTTCCCCAGTTACCAGCCCAGGAGAGAGGCCCCTCAGCCCCGCCAGCCTCTCTATCTCAGGCTTCCAGCCTCCAGGGAGAAAGGAAGTTTCTGTCTAAGCTACCGAATCTGTGGGACTTTGGACAGGGTGCCCCTAGCAAACTAATACATCCACGAATTAGATCGCAGCCTACATTTCACTTTTGTAGATTTTTTAGAGTATCCTCATTAGCTACAGAAGTGCAAAGTACGTTTGAGTTTACTGTCATTTTTTATTGCAGAGGAACATCAGGGTACAAATGATTAGGTAGCACTGTTGGTATTTGTCAGATAAAGTCCACATTACGGCTGAGCCCTTCACTTATTTTCTTATTGTCCTCCACAATTAAAATTTTACATTTTAAATCATTTAATGATGTGACTTTACTACTGAGTACTATAGGATTTTATGCTTATTAATGGTTTCACAAGTGCTCATTGTATGAATCCTTCCCCGCAACCCCAAGCCTGTCCTCCCAGTTCTAAGCAGTTGAGCTTGAGCTTGGTTTCTCCATCACATGATTCCCCAGCACTGGGAGATTCCTCCTGCCTCCCAGGCCCTGACCTCTGTCTACAACAGTAGCAGCTGCAAAGTGTAGCTCCAAAGACCTTTCCCTGTACTTCTCCAGAATTTTTACACAGCAGTCTTCATAGTAGCTTGATTCATTCTTCCTGTGCATCTGGGTAAAGATTTGAAAATAATGTTTTCTATTTTATGTAGAATGAAAATGACTTCTAAAGCCTTGCAAGAAAGAGTGCTGTGGATGCATTAACCTCGAGCAAATATCCTGGGTCTTGCCACCTATGTACACAAGCACTGGGACACCAGAAGATTTGTGCATGCTTTTTGCCTTTTGGATTGCTGATCAGTTGTTCTGCAAATATCATTTGCTCCTAGAAAAATCTTTTTTTTTTCATAGCTTCTGTGTGCTGAGCAATAGTCAGAGTGCTCTAATTTCCCTTTGGGTTCTCAGAGGCTTTGCATCAATGTTGAGCTGGGTGGAGTCACTGGGAGTGTGCCAAGCATTCCCACTGGCAGTGCTTGTCCCAGGATGGCTGTGGCTCAGAAACATGGTGTAGGACCAGAGGCACTGTGTATCTCACAGGGGAGAGAAGACAATCCTGAATCCCGCGCAGCAGCCATCCAACCTGGGAGGTCAACGGGCACAACGAGATGCCTCACACTAACTCTTTCTTACTCTCAAGGATTGTAGCCACGTTAAAGGACTCCAGCTTGGGAAATGCAGCACTAAAATTTATCATTTGATTATAATGCAATTATTATGCAAAGACAAGATTGGCCCAGAGATTATCAGACAGGACTCAATCATATGTATCCCCAAATACTGTATGTTTGTATGAGTGTTTTAAGATTATCATGGAAACAAAAAAGAAATGATTAATTTCTTTCAGAATACTGAAAGCAGTCCTTCAGGGAGTGCTTGGTTTGGATATTTTGTATTATGTATAATAGAAAGGAACTCTGGAAAGAGTTTGTCCTGAGTTCAAGTTCAAGTCTGACCACCACCTGGCTGAGTGACCTTGTGCCAGTGCAACCTTAGTGTCCTAGTTTGCAAAATTTGAATAAAACTCTTTAAAGCAGCTGTGAGGATTATGTGAGACAATGCATTAGTGGATTAGCATAATGTCGGTCATATCATAAATAATAGGAGCTGCTTTTACAAGGCTCAATAAATGTCAATAGCAACATCTTTAAACACAAGTAGAAATTCTCAATTCAGATGTTAGAAGGAAAAAATGCATAAGCTTCAGGAGGTAAAGAAAAAGCAGGTCTCTCAACCCAGTGACTAATTAATGTGAACATTGTTCTATCAGGCAGCCTCCCTTAATACTAATTATTATATAGCTGTTTTGTGTGTGCACAGCTAATGAGCCTCTGAGCTTGGAATTTACCCATGGAGATGAAAGCAGACTCACAGTGTGAAGTGAGCCCTACAAATATTTATAGTTCCTAGTTCTCACATCTGCCCTGGCAATTAGGACCAAAAATTCCTTAATAGAGATGGGAGTAAAACACCCAGGGACTCCTCCAGGTGAGCTCATTGTGCTTTCGCAGTGATTTTTCTGTACATTTTGGAAGCCAATGAATGAATGATGTCCCCTAGTGAGCCAGACCAAGACAATTTAGTTGGATACCTCATTCATTCATCCATCCATCCATTCATTCAAGTCAGTATTCTTCGTTGAGTTTCTCTTGTAGACTAGAAACCATGAGACTTAGTAATTTTCAAAGGTGAATAACATGTGACTTACAAAGAGTTTCCTGGTTGGGAGAGGCAGATTGCAGTCAGCACAGCATAATGAACACCTTATCAGCAGAATGACGCCTCTTACAGAAAGCAGTGACTTAATGCTTGGAAAGAGAATAGTTTCAAGTTTTAACACTAATATGTTTTCTTCTCTTTGAGAAAAACAAACTCTTTTTGGCCTCAGGGACTTTGAACTTCCTTAATTCAGAGCACTAGTATGGCTAGCCCCTTCTCTCTCTTCAAGATCAAGTTAAAAGTTAACTTCTTCTTCAAGGATGGTTTTCCTGGTCACCCTGACTAACCTACTGTCTTCCATTTACTATCACTTGACTCTGTTTAATTTTTAAAATCACTTATTTCGATATGTATGTCCCGTTCTAATTATTATTTACTTCTTTTTGTCTTCATTGCCCACCCATTGCTCACCAGTACCATTTGAAAATGGCAGCAAGAGGGAAGGAAATGTGTTTGCCTAATATCACTAGCAATTAGCACTCTATGTGCTCCATTGCAGGCTCATGGTGGATTTTGTAAATAAGCAAATCAATTAGAAATGATGCCAAAGGAATCTCCACTTCTCTTTTCCATATCATTTGTCACTTTGCATGGGACATTGGGATTCATCCCTCTGCTTCTCCTAAAGCACTCACTCTAAGACAATTAGTGCCATTCATTAATCCCTAATGCTAACTCTAGAATATAATGCCTGCTCAATAAAAGTTTGTTGCATGAACATGGTTTTACAGAAAGAGTAGGAGTATATGAAGAAGGTGCAGGGCAAGAGACACACAAGAAATCACAGCCCACTCAGCTGTCTCTGGGAGTTTCCTATATCTGGGTCAAGCCTGCAAGAACGTCAGGAGCAAGATCAAGCAAGAGCCCACCAGGATGGTACCTGAGCAAGGCTCCCCACTAAGGAGTCAGGACAGGTCTGAAATGCATTACCTTTTTAGATAAGAAACACACCAGATGCATGGTACAGATGAAAGGGAAAGCAGTGTTATGTGTTAACATGAGATATCTAAAGTCAGACTGCCTTGCATACAAGTCCTGACCCCTCGCCACCACTACTAGCTTTGTAACCTATTCTGGGCATCTCACTTGTCCAAAGCCTCAGTTTCCTTGTATATAATATTGGGGATGATAACAGTAACTATTCCATTGAGTTTTGTGAATATTAAAGGACATCATGGGTGAATCATGTATTATACCTTACTCAAAACACACTAAGCTCTCAACAAATACAACCTACAATTACTATTCCTATAATCACCATTATTCTCTTTTTACCTGAAAAAGTGCTGAGAGAAACATGCTCTTCGAAAAATTCTTTTGGAAGGAAGGAAATAAATGCAGTTTTAAAAATACCCATTTACCAACCATTTTTACCTACTTCATTTCATCTTTACAATGACGCTATTCATGTACTCATTGTCAACTCCAATTTAGAGAAGACAAAACAGATAACATTCTGAAGGGCAGAATTAGGTCTGCCCACTTCAAGTTCAGTAGCCTGGATACAAGATAAAATATAATGGGTGTAAAAAGACATTTCTCCAAGCAGAATAAAAAAGAAGTAAAGCTCCTTAGACCAAACTGAGTTGAAATGTTTCCCTCTGATCAAGGAAAAGAGAATTCCCACAAGGCACCCCATGCTGTCTCTTCTGGTCAAATGCAAGGGCAGTAACCATCAACCTTGTCAGGCATTCTCTGTGGGGAGGCAGTCGGTCCAGACCAGCCTGTAGTGGGATTCTGCCCCTTCACCTCTCTCAACACAGTTAAAAGTCTCCCAGTCTAGCAAAGCCCATCCACACATTGTTGCCATGCTCATTCCTAAAGGATGTCGGAGCCCAGAACACAGAAAGAAGTGTTGGGTGAACTTCTTTTATCTTTAAAAGAACTAACAAAAGAATCTATTTAGCAAGAGAGAGAATTGAGAATGCTGGGAATATCACTTTACTGACCCCATTTTCCCATTTAATAATCAGCTGCCAAAAGCTGTGTCCTGCACACAGTTGAGTCTTGCACTTAAACAGTCGCCGTCCTTTTGATCTTTAAAGATGAATTGTCAAACCTAACAGAGGGGTAGGCAACTTTCCAAAAAAGAGCAGCAAGATGGCAAAACTTTTTGAAATAGCTGAAAAGAAAAAAAGTTAAGCAATTGGGGTTATCATGAGCAGGGAAAGTTAACAAGGAGCTGGTAATAGCAGAGTGTGGATGGGTATGGACAGCAGGAGGGACTGACGTTCACTCCCAGGACCTCCTGTAGTGCAGTCACCCCTCCACGTGTTCCCACCTCTGCCTGTCACAGAAATCATTTGAGAATGTCCCTCGTCCAGACAAACTTGAGACAGATATGAACACCGTATCAGCTTATCAGTACCAAAAGGATCTTGACAATATTCCTCATCATGCATCTTATTATTTTTTATTTTTAAAGCAACAACTAATGATAATTGCCAGGTGGACAATAACCCAAGATGATCATTGAGCAGTATGACCAGCGGCCCCGAGGACAATCTCAGCTCTTAAGGGAGCCTCCCCGACAAACGTGATCTGCACTCCAGACACAGCTGCAGAAGTGTGCTCCACTCCCACAGGTGGGACCTATCCAGTGCCCCCACCGAGGGGCCATCCTGGCTGCCCCTCTTGTCCTGGCCATCTTCTAATTCCACAGTGTGCCCATCCTCTACAGGGACCACTGAGAAACATTCACGGCTTGGAAAAGAGCTGTTTGTCCTTTGAGGAGCTCTCTGCTCTGACATTTGATACAGTGATATTGGAAGAGACTGACTCTCACTTCCAACTTTCCTCATGGTTTACAGTGGTGAAAATGTACAATGGTGTGTGTGTGGGGGGGTCCTCGTAGCTCCAAAGAGGAGAGACCTTACGCTCTATAATGGGGTACTGACTGTCCCAACTTTTCATCTATGGAACACCAATTCTACAGGGGGGAGGGGGGAGTCCCATGAGCCCTCCACCAAAGTCCGACATTCCTGTGCGATTGGTGGCAGATTAGCTCACCACACAGATTCAAGACCCGTTCAGCTTCCCTTTTTGCATCGAGGGGTAGAGTCTGGAAAGATGCAGACACGTTTCCCAGACTCCCTTGCAGCAGGGTTGTGCCGGGAGACTTGGTTTCTCTCAAGCATCTAAAGGAGGTAGGGAGGTAGATGTAAAAAACTGCAAATAGGTTCCAAATTTGAAGAGACTGAATATTCCCCCAAGAAAGGAGATGGAAGTGTCTGGTTTTGCAGTGACAGCTCTGGTGGAATTTCCAGTGTTCAATTATTAGCATTATTTATGCTGAGCAGTGGGAAATTTCAGCAGAGGGCTTTTTGCCAGACGAGTAACATGTGGTGTGATGAGACATTTCTCCTGGGTCTGTTGCCTTTGGCTGCATTATTCCTGGCCATGCAGTGTCCCAGCCAGATCCTCCAGCCCTCCTGGAGAGTCTTTGAACTATATAATACCTTGAATAAACTTCTTTCTGTTTAACTAGCTTAGAGTGGATCTTGCTGTATCTAAAAACCCCGACAGACACATGGTTTTAATTAATTAAATTTATCTTAATTAATTAAACTCTTAACCTCTTTTCCTAAGAAATTAAAATCTCAAGTGTCTAGCACAATGGTTCACCCTGCTGAAGTCAGAGCATCGTTAAGCAAATTCCACTTCTAACCTTTCACTCGAGTAACAATCCTTCCGCAGACTAATACTGCCTCCATCCCACATTCCAAAGATACATTCTTCAATTCCTATGTCTTGATAAGAAGATCAATACTTCCTCTTCTCAGTATATAATATCCAAGTGGGTGGCTAACAGCTTCCTCAGATTAATTGGGACACTCACATAAGAAAATCATCAAGTAAGGGTTTCCAGACTGATAACCAACATCATCAAAATTGTGGACTTAGACTAAAGTGTAGAATTTGCACAATATTGATGTGGCAATAGGAAGAAGTTCTTCTATACCTCAAGAGGTAATGCTGTTAGACTGGACTATGATGAATTTTAAGGGCAATTTTTAACCAAAGTAAGTGAGATGCTGGCATTTGGATGGCAACTCCAAGATATCAAGAGATATCAAGCCTCCCCCGACCTCCTAGCCAAGTCTTTTAATCTTTTAGCCTTATTATCAGTAATCAAGTCACAAAGATATTCTATAGCCTTCCCTCAATTTATGGCTGGATCCCCACAGCCTTACTAACATCTTTAAGTTCTTTTCTAAGATCTAAAGAGCATATTTTTCTTTCTTTTTTTTTTTTAGCATTTTTTGTTTTATTAAATCATAGCTGTGTACATTAGTGCAATCGTGGGGTACAATGTGCTGGCTTCATATACAATCTGAACTATTTCCATCAAACTGATTAACATAGCCTTCATGGCATTTTCTTAGTTATTTTTTTTAATAATTTTATTAAATCATAATTGTGTACATTGGTGCAATCATAGGGCAGAATGTGCTTCATATACAATCAGAAACATTTTGATTGTACTGTGAGAGATAGCCCTCATAGCATTTTCTTAATCACTATAT
>CAUYRH010088852.1:0-36658 GCA_963574655.1 Perodicticus potto | reverse complement strand
TAGAGTGCTGTGGCATCACAGCTCACAGCAACCTCCAATTCCTGGGCTCAAGCGAGTCTCCTGCCTCCGCCTCCCAAGTAGCTGGGACTACAGGCGCCCGCCACAACGCCTGGCCGTTTCTTGGTTGCAGCCGTCATTGTTTTTTGGCAGGCCGGGGCTGGATTCGAACCCGCCAGCTCAGGTGTACGTGGCTGGCGCCTTAGCCCGTTGAGCCACAGGCGCCGAGCCTGTTGGGAGATTTTTTATTGTTTCTTTAATCTCAGTGCTTGAAATTGGTCTATTCAGGAGATCTGTTTCATCTGGACTAAGTCTAGGGAGAGGGTGTGATTCTAAATATTGATCCATTTCCTTCACATTGTCATAAGTTTCTGGTAGTATTCAGAGATAATCTCTTGTATTTCTGTGTCATCAGTTGTTACTTTGCCTTTATCAGTAATCATCTGATTTCTTTTCTGAATGTATTTATCTTCCTTCGTTCTTTTCAAGGTTTTTGTTTCTAGTCCTTATCTTAAACACCGTTATTGTTATTAAATATTAAGCCTTTTTAATTCTGTGAAGACAAAAAGTGGAAACCCAATAAACACATGTATATGTGAAAATAAAATAAAATAAAATACAGCATATCAATATATGTGGGATGCAACTAAAGCAGTCCTGAGAAAGAAATTCGTAGCACTAAATGCTTATGTTAGAAGTGAAGAAAGGTTATGACTGTTGAAAAAGTTTGTGAAATACTGTTTAGTTAAATTGGCTAAAATATTTTTTACAATAGAATGAAAATTTTTGTTTGGAAGTGTTACTCATAATAAATATGCGTTCATATGATGAAGAAATTTTATAAAAAGATCTTTACAAAATTATGGAAACATAATTTCAGATCTTGCTATTAAGAAATATATACCATGGTTCGTTTTCAAGTCTAATAAAATTTTCTGATTTTATAGAAAGAAAAAAAAAATGAAGAAAGGCCTCAAGTCAATAATTTAAATTTATACCTTGAGAAAGTAAAGATCAAAATAAATCCAAAGTGGTTCGGCGCCCATAGCACCGTGGTTATAGCGCCAGCCACATGCAGTGGGGGTGGTAGGTTTGAACCCAGCCAGGCCAGCTAAACAACAATGGTAACTGCAACCAAAAAAATAGCCGTGTGTTGTGGCGGGCACCTGTAGTCCCAGCTACTTGGGAGGCTGAGGCAAGAGAATCACTTAAGCCCAAGAATTTGAAGTTCCTGTGAGCTGTGACGCTGTAGCACTCTCCCGAGGGTGAGGTAGTGAGACTCTTCTCGCAAAAAACTAAGAAATCCAAAGCAATCAGAAGGAAGGAAGTAATTAAAATAAGAGCCAAAATCAATGCAATAGAAAATAGGAAAGCAATAGAGATAATTCAATAAAACCAAAAGCTGAAAAAAAAAATTTTTTTAATGATAAATCTCCAGCAAGATGGACCAAAATAAAAAGGAGAAAACAGGGCAGCACCTGTGCCTCAAGGAGTAGGGTGCTGGCCCCATATACCAGGGGTGGCAGGTTCAAGCCCAGCCCTGGCCAAAACTGCAAAAAAATAAAAAAAATAAAAAGGAGAAAACACAAATCACTAAAATAAAAAATAAAATAGGTGATATCACTATAGATTTTATTGTTATTAAAAAGTTAACATAAGAACTCTACAAAATAACTTTATGTGCATACATTTGACAACTTAAAGAAATGGACCAACATTTCAAAAACTACAAACTACTAATTCTCAACTTTGATGAAATAGGTAATCTGAATAGATACAGCCATTAGAGAAATAGAGTTAATAATTTAAAAGCTGACTGGGCACAGTGGCTCATGCTGGCAATCCTAGCAATCTGGGAGGCTGAGGATTGCCCTGAGCTCATGGGTTTGAGACCAGCCTGAGTAAGAGCAAGAGACCCCATCTCTAAAAATAGCTGGCGTATGGCAGGCGCCTGTAGTCCCAGATACCTGGGAGGTTGAGGCAAGAGACTCACTTGAAACCAAGAGTTTGAGGTTGCTGTGAGCTAAGATGTGAGAATGAAAAGATTAACTATAAACTAGGAGAAAATATTTACAAACAATGTGTTCAACAAGATAAGGGACTGGTTTCTAGAAAATATACAGAATTCTTGAAACTCTACATTTAAAAATCCCAAACAAGCCCATTTGAAAATGGACAAAGCCCTGAAGAATCATTTCACTGAAGAGGTCATGCAGTTGGCGAGTGAGCATATGAAAGATATTCAACTCCACTGGCCTTTAGGGAAATCCAAATTAGGACCTTGGTGAGGTATCAACATACACCCATCAGAATGAGTAAAATAAGACATAGAGACAACACCAAGGTTGACAAGGATGTGGAGAAATTGGAACATTCTTACACTGTCAGTGGAAATGTAAAATGATACAGCCATTAAGGTAATTTTTATAAGGCTAAATGTGCAATTACCATATGACCTAGCATTGCACTAGAGCAAATGAAATGAAAACTGTACGGGACTGTTCATAGCATCTTTCCATGACAGTTAAAAACTGGAAATAGCCCATATGTTTTTCAACACACGAATGACTGAACAAATTGTGCTACATTCCTTCTGTGGACTACTGCTCAGGAAGTAAAAGGAATAGACTAATAATGGAAGCAATGACTTGAATGAATCCTCAGGGAATTAGACTGAGTGAAAAAAGCCAGTTCTCAAAAGGTTGCATGCAGTATGATTCCACTTATGTGACATTTTTTAGCTGACAGAATTTTAGACATGAACATCAGTGGCCAAGGGTTAAGGATGGAGGAGTAGAGAGGTGGATGTTGTTCTGACCTCTTGTGGTGATGGAATGTTCTGTATGTGGAGGGTGGTGATGGATATATGAACCCATAGATGGGACAAGATTGTACAGAGCTAAATAGGCACACAAATATTTAAATGTTAAACTGAGGAAAGATGGATAAGATAAGTGGATTGTATCAATGCTAATATCCTGGTCGTGATATTATATTACAGTTTTATAAAATGAGAAAAGTTGATAAGAAGTATTCTCTGTATTATTTATTACAACTGCATGTGAATCTAGGATTATCTTCACAAAAATTTTAATTCAAAATGCTTTACTAAATAATATACACATCTTTCATGTTGTTCTTAACTTTTTATATCCTTTAATTGATTTCCTGCTTACGATTACAAGATACACTTATTTTGTGGGTTACTTCTGAAAGAGGAAAGTAAAGAGTAAGGTGGATAAATGTGCTCCCAACTGACAAACAGCAAACAGACCTTTCTTGGTTCTGGAGTTTTTTCATATCAAGAATCATCTTCCTTAATTAAAGGGTAGAGTTGAAAAGAAGCCACCGCCTTGGATGTGGTCAGGCAGCACTTTCTTGGTAACAAAGCTGTTAAGATCTTTTGTTCTTTTAATTTATATTGTGCATGGCATCACAGAATTTGAAGGGACATTTCTTTTCAAATCTATCTGTTCTATCTTTCTACCACTGCAAAATTGTTCTCTATGTTGCTCTTTTAATAAATGATGATTAGTATTATTAGTGCTAATGACCCCAACATTATACAGTATAATGACTCTAGTGATTATACTGAGAAGTTTGATAGGAATTATTTTCTGAGCTCATCCTAAAATTTCTTCTTACTCAATCTTATCTTGTTATTTCTATTTATTTGTCCCTTAAAATACCCTACTTACCTCTGTGTAATTATAAGCTCACGGGGGTGAGGCTCTTTGATTGTGGTTTCCTCTTCACTGCCTGGAGCACTGCAGGCACTCAGCAAACGCTGTTTCACTTTTGACTTTGGCATCTTCAAATAGAGACAGGTGACTTCACAAGTTAGGACAGTCATTGCATCAACAATGATTAATTTGGTAATAGGCTTCAAGTAATTATAATATTGGCTCTTTCTTAAGCAATGTGATATTTGAAATATTAGTGGTGATAACCCTGACTTATTCATCCCTTCAAGTCTTTGAAAATCCAACCCAAAATGCTCAGTCACTTTTTGTGACTTCATTGTCTCCAATAATATTTGATGTTAAAAATATGTGAGTAAGGTCATGCCAACTAAACACTGATAAATATTGGTTATTTTCAGGTTTATTGTTATTATATAACATAGATCCATACCGGATTAGCATCTGAATCAGTGAACGTGCACCCTCTTAACTAGGGGAATAAACTGTACAAAAATTAACTAAGCAACAATTGCACCAACTACTGCTCTGATGTTTTCATAAAATTATCTGAGAGACACAAAGTAACCTAAGCAACTTGCAGAAAAATGTATCTGAATTAATGAGATGACAGGATAAATAAACTAGATGTTGCTGCTTGAAAGGACCGTATTCTTTACAGGAGCTGCCAGAACAGAGCTCAGTGAAGGTGGTTAGCAAGTATTCACTGAAGTAGAGTCACAGTCCAAAAGTACACACAAATCTGCTGTGGAAAATAAATCTTTGAGGAGGATGATAAACCATACAAAACTGCAAATAGAATTTATGTGGACCACTGTCTTCTTCAGTGAGTGTCACCGGCGTAGAAAATGCGATAAATGCTGACTTGAGATGTTTAGTGTCTTATCTGCAGGAAGCACCACTCTCGTCATAGGAAGAAACCTCAGACCACTTGTGTGAGAGAGAGCTCTTGCAAGAGGCAGTGAGAACTGCGTGTGAGCCCAAGAAGTACTTTTTTTTTTCCCTAAAGAAAACAGAGTCTCACTCAGTTGCTCAGGCTGGAGTGCAGTGGTGAGATCATAGCTCACTGCAGCCTCCAACCCCAGGGCTCAAGGGGTCCTCTTGCCTCAGTTTCCCAAACTATAGTTGCCTGCCACCAAGCCCGCTATTTTTCTTACAAAATTTTTTTTTGTAGAGTGGAGGTATGGCTATATTGCCCAGGCTGGTCATCATCTCCTAGATCACTATACTAAAAAGCTCTTCCCAAGAGAGACATATAATATCTAGTTTTACAACTATATAAAGAATGCAGTGTAATTAATACATATGTTTCTCTATTGTCCAAATGTCCAAAACTAATATAAATCAATGGCCTAATGAAAAGTACCAAGACAAAATTTTTCTTCCCTAGCTATTTGCTGACCTTGGATGAGTCACCAGGCCATCCTGGCTCTCAGCTTTATCACCTGTCATATAAAGGGACTGGCCTACAGAACTTCCAAGTCCCCCAATTCTGCAGAGGATCAAGAGAAAGTAATCTTCTCCCTAGTTATTCTGTAAAGTTTCCAATTATCAATCCCATTTTCCTGGTTACTTTGTATCTGAACCTGAATTGCTTTAATTGTTTAAGGGTAATTGTCACATTAAAATGTAAGTGTTTGAACTACAAGGGACCATGGCCAAAGGAGCCCTTGCATTAAGCCATGTGAACCTTCACTGAATTAAAAAAAACTACTTTTCTCTGGCTCATCAACTATTCAGTCAGCCAAGCTTCACTGGGCTTAATATGCTTTTAATAAGCTGTATGACTCACCAGAAAGACAGAGCAATAGATTCTGAGTGTTTCAGACTGTTTGCTGATAAAAGTGCCCAAGACAAGATACAATACACAGTTGGCAAGCGGAGTCTTGGAAAAAGAATGAAAATGAAGTTGTGACTACAAAGGCAAAGAGATACTTAATGTTCTTAAGGTTTTTTAACGTAGAACTAATGACAAATAAATGCTGTCTCTTCTCTGGGGTAATTGGCAATAACAACTCATAAAAGAATATTTATGCTATCACAGCAAAGAAAAAAGATGATGATAAGAGGCCGTAGAAAATAAAAAAAGGATGTTTATGCCGGTTTTTAAAAGATCATCTTTCCTTGTCTTTGTTTTTCTTCCTCTTTGGTTTACTGGCTTGCTCTATTATGACAGTGATAAGAGGCACTTGGAGAGGTTTTATAAATACTGACTCTGCAACTTGTGCTTATCAGTATCTTTGCCCCATACCCTTTATTTACACAGAAGAAAATGAAAACAAATTGTGCACTGCAGCTTATCTTAGAATTAGGTGTTGTGAGGGGCATAGGGAACCTTAAAAAAGTCACATATATACTGCACTGGAGGAAGTAGGAATTTAAAGAACCAAGACTGTGATAGCTCTGATTGACCATCAGAGCTAAAATATGATCAAAGTTTTTTGCTTTTTTATGTAGTTGATACCTGCATTATGATAATGTATACAATTACTAACTTTGAAACAGTAAGGTCATTGTAACAATTTCAAGCTATTGTAACGCAAGATCATTAGCCAATTTGTACAATATTATTTATGTATATACGTGTTTCTCAACCAGGAATGAGTTTGCTCCCGAAGAGAACTTGACAGTGTCTGGAGACGTTTTTGGTTGTCACAACTTTCGAAGGATCTCTTGGCATCCAGTGGGGAGAGGTCAGGGGTGCTGCTAAACATCTTACAACGTACCAGACAGCCCCCACAACAAAGAGCAGTGTCAATAGTGCCAAAGTTGAGAAGCCCTTATGTGTGGAAAAGAATAAAATGAAGAATATTTGCTGATAACTTCTGTACTGTGACTCTTGTTTTTGTGTGTGTGTGGGGGGGGGACTGTTATGTGGGCTAGAGTGCAGTGGTATCATCATAGCTCACTGCAACCCCAAGCTCCTGGGCTGTAGGGAACCTACTACCTCAGCCTCCTGGGACTGTAGACAGCACCACCATGTCCTGCTAATTTTTCTGTTTTTTACAGAAATGAGGGTTTCACGCTTGCTCATGGTATCTCAAACTCCTGACCTCAAACAATCCTCCTGCCTCAACCTTGGACTGTGAGTATTAGAGGAGTGAGCCACCACACCTACCTTGTGGATAAACTCTGTTCCTAGGGAATTGGAGGGTTGACCACACAGATAAGGCCTTCAGGACTCCAAACCTGGGGTCAGGGAACATTCCCAGGCTGGGAGAGGGCTCCTAGGCCATGATTTAAGGTACCCAATCCAATGTGCATGGTCAAGGGCCACCAAACTGCACTTGAGTAGGGGAATTCTTGAAAGATGTCACCTATCTTAGGTGGAGGAAAAGAAATACCTCTAGCCGCTTGTTCAGCCAGGAGGAAGATTCCAGGCTCTTTCTCATATCCACACACACAAAACTGTGGCTGTCTTCAAGTTGGTTACAGACCAGAAAACAAGCAGCCGTTCTAATAATAAACAGTCTGCACACAGCCACCTCCATCAGGCAGAGCAGGGCCAGGGGAAGGTACGGTGTAAGTGTGTGCTAGCACGAACATGTGTGTGTGTCCCCCAGAGGAGGCATACTGGTGAGGAACGTCTTCCGAGGAGACAGAGCTAGCCCAGGAACAGCACGAGGCATCACACTTTAATTTCTGTAGACATTGGTGATGCTCCATCAATTACTGCTGTATTGTGCAGGTGTGCTTGCAAGTGGGGACATGAGGAATGTGTTCTTGAGATTTCACGTGGTTCATCTGACTTTGCCACACTGCCTCAGAATGTCTTCCTTCTCAGAGGCACCACAGGTGGGTTCTCCAGGCTTCTGAAGAAGTGCTAGAGAGTGACAGCCTCACCAAAGACATCCCAGCCTTCATGCCCCCAAATCTGTGACACGTAGGCCCATGGGCATTATGAGGCTTTGGGGAGGTCGGGTAGCAAGAGCTTGTGAGAGAAACCTTGTGTGCCTAGTTCAGTTTCACTTGTTATTAAACTTCAAAATTGCACTATGTTTTGGAAGATATTATTATACATTTTTTTCAGTGAAGTGATTACCTAAATGCATTTATTTATTTATTAATAAGACGGGTCTCCCTCTGTCACTCAGACGAGAGTTCAGTGGCATCATCATGGCTCACTGCAGTCTCAAACAGCTGGGTTCAAGTGATGCTCCTGCCTCAGCCTCCCAAGTAGCTGGGACTACAGGCGTGCACTACCACACCTGGTTTACCTAACCGCATTTGTGAACTCCTGATTACCATTTGCAGTTTTCAGTTCTTCTATTTTATACACACACACACACACACAAGTGTACTGTGTATTCTTTGCTTTTAGGAAATATAACTAAGATAGTAAAATCTATAGTTGGAAAACAGATAACCCTCAAAGTGATTATTCATATTACCAAAGAATAATTTTTAAAAAGTCCTTTCCAGTGAAAAAAACAAACCAAAAACCTAAATCGAATCCATAAGTATAAAGTAAGAATCCAATTTTATAAGCAACAAAGAAGAGAATGAACATACAAACATAACTAAGATTTATTTTTGATCTTTAAGACTTTAGAACAGTGTTTTTCAACCTTTTTGTATCTCCCAGCATACTTAAACCTATAGTTAAACTTCCATGGCACACTTAAATTATGTTGATCAAAAATAAAAAAAGTAAAAAAAAAAAAAAGAATATACTTACTGTGCTTTGAACTTCTTTTGAAAATAATGTAATTAATGATCTAAATAATAATAATAATAATCATAATAATGTAATTAATGATTAAAAATTTTTCACAGCACACTGGTTGAAAAATCGCTGCTTTACAGGATAGTTCCAATGGCTTCAAAAGCATCATTTATATATCCTTAACCATATGACAGGTGTATTCCATTAGTTTTTGTCAATCAGCTTCCCTCCTGGGGGAGCCACATGTCCCCCACCGCACACAGGCTGCTGAGCCTGTCCATATACCTCACACCAGGTGGGCTTTGACCTAAGCTGGGCCATTCCCTCTCTTCCTCCTGGACACAGTGGTGAGTTCTGGGCAGTTACCCCTGAGTTCAATAAATGAGTATTGGTGAAGGGTGGCCCTCTTTCCTCTCTTCAGAAATGGGCTGTAAGAATTTAGGCTGGGGGCTGTAAGTGGCCAGAGGTGGGAGAGAACCTGCCAGCACAAGGAGTCAGGAGCACATTTGTAATATGGACCTTGGTATGGACAATTGAGTTTGCAAACTCGCACCATGCACTTACCTTGGCAGCAATGTACCAACAGCTCAGTAAGGGTTCCTAACCTTGGTAGATCAAGGTCTCGCAGCTGTGTTCATGTCGATGTGTGACAATGTCTTCCTGAGTGCTATTCATTATTGCTGTGTGTTTTTGTGTGCTGTCAAGAGAATGTCAGAGTTTAGATTAGAACAATGAACAAACATTTGCAAATTTCTTGTTAAACTTGGCAAGAATGGAAGTGAAATCAGGGACTTGTTGGTCCAAGTTTATGGGGTTAATGCCATGAAGAAAACAACAGTGTACAAATGGATTAAATGTTTTTCTGAGGGAAAGAGAACACACCACTGATGAAGAGAGGTCAGGGCAGCAAATAACAATCAGGAAGGATGAAAACACTGTAGAAATTTGCCAAATTATGTATCAAAATTGTTAACTGACTGTGACAAGCATAGAAAACCAAGTAAACATTGACTGTCTGTGAGGGATTTTTTAGCCAATACACTAATAACTGTGTTGGAAACCTCCCTACTCACTGATCTGACCCCAGTGACTTTTTTTTTTTTTTTTTTTGAGACAGAGTCTCACTTTGTCATCCTGGGTAAAGTGCTGTGGCTCATAGCTCACAGCAACCTCAAACTCTTGGACTCAAGTGATCCTCCTGCCTCAGCCTCCCAAGTAGCTGGGACTACAGGCACCTGCCACAACACCTAGCTATTTTTTTTAGAGACAAGTTCTCACTCTTGCTCAGGCTGGTCTTGAACTCACGAGCTCAAGAAATCCACCTGCTTCAGCCTCCTGAGGGCTAGGATTATAGGCGTGAGCCACCACACCTGGCCCCAATGACTTTTTTCTTTACCCGAAGGCAAAGGAAATATTGCAAGGAAGACATTTTGGTGACATTGAGGCTATCAAGGGTAATATGATGATAGTTTTGATACCCATTCCAGAAAGAGTTCCAAAATTGCTCTGAAGGATGGACTAGGTGCTGGCATCGGTGCATAGCTTCCCAAGGTAAGTACTTCAAAGATGACCATCGTACTATTCAGCAATGAGGTATGTAGTACTTTTTCTAGGATGAGTTCGTGAACTTAATTGTCATACCTCATATCATTTGGCTTCCTACACCTAGGCTCTAGAGTCTCCAAGTTCCACAAGCCAGTCAGTTTTTTGTTTTGCTTAAGCATCTTTGAGTTGAATGTTGGTGCTTAGAACCCAAAAAGTCCTGACAAAAAGAACACATCTAGATAAGAAGAGACACTGAGAAATAAAGGCTTGTCTATGTCAGCTGGTAGAAATGAATCGGAATTCTGAGAAAACACTACGCAACTTACACATATCAGAGAAGATGGGCACAGAGTGGCTCTAGAATAAATCAGGCGCCTCAAGAGTTGGGATGCCGATTTTAACTCTCTTACCCAAGATCAGATATTTTTACCCAAGATCAGATATTTTCTAGATATTTTCTCCCTCAATTAAGATTTGTCTATCATGATTAAACTGAGATTATGAATTTTGGGGAGAAAGACCACAAAGATAAAATGCCCATTCTCATCACATCATTATCAATAATACATATTATCAAGATGACTTGGCCAGGCACAGTGGCTCATGCCTGTAATCCCAGCACTTTGGGAGGCTGAGGCAAAAGGATTGTTTGAGGCCAGGAGTTCAAGACCAGCCAGGGAAATAACAAAACCTTTATGTCTAAAAAAAATTATTTTGAAATTAGTGGGTGTGGGGGCACAAACCAATAATCCCAGCTACTCAGGAGGCTAAGCCAGGAGGATTGCTTGAGCATAAGAGTTTGAAGTTGCTGTGAGCTGCCATTGCACCACTGGACCCTATTTCGGGAGACAGAGCAAGACACTGTCTCCAAAAAAGAAAGAAAAAGATGACTTATTGATTTGAACCTTGGCTCAGGTAATGTTGTGTCAGCTGTTTCCATTGTACAGTTGTTCTCCCCCCTCACTATACATGACCCACACTTAAGAAGTAGAGACCTGTGGTCCACCTCCATGATGGTGGACTATCTACGTTAATTATCTGGAATTCTTCTGCACAGGAGATTTGTCTATCCTACCACCGCCATCACTTTTCTTTATTTATTTATAACAATATGGACTGATATTTGTTTGCTCCTTTGAGCTATAATCTGATACTAAGATACTCATTTTGTTGCTCAAATTGCTCCACCCATAGTCACTGGGGGCTCTTTCAGTTGCCTTCTGTGACCCTTTAGCAAATTCCCATTATTATGAGGTGGTTTTTTGGTTGTTGTTGTTGTGTATGATTTCTTCTCTACATTCTTACATTTTGCGTATTTCCTACCCTAGCCCTATAATTAGACATTTCTTTAAGGAGCCCTGGTTCCTTTTCCTGGGAAATGGTATTAGAAACCAAAATCTGGGCAGTAGGTGTGCTTACTGTGCATAATGGCATTGCTTCTAGGCCCTTTTAGCTGACAGCAATAAATGCCTGTGTGTGCACTGATCTATCTATAGACATGTCTATAAATACTTCTATATGTAATCATCTGTGCCTGTATGGAGCTAAACATGAGTCTATAGTGTGTGTCCAAGTCCATCCATTACCATATGGATCATTTTAGCCTTTTTTTTTTTTTTTTTTGCAGTTTTGGCGGTGGCCAGGCTTGAACCCACCACCCCCAGTATATGGGGCCGGCGTCCTACTTCTTGAGCCACAGGCACCGGCCAATTATTCTAGCCTTTTCATCCTGCTTCTCTGTAACTTCCCACTCCAATAGTGAGAAACCTGGCTCCCTCCGCCATTACTTAATCAATTCCAGTATACAGGTATATGGTTGCAGAATGGCTAATCTGTGTGCCTATGGGAAATAACTTCAGCCACTAGAGTACAGTGCTCATGTGCAGTGCCTTCTGTCCTTAGTCTTACAGACCCCACTAATTTTCAAAGTTATTAGGTCAGTGCCTTTTTCCCTTCTCCTCAAAGGAATTGTTTCATATGTTTGTGATATGGCTAGATTCTTTTGCCATATTCTATATTCCTTACTGAGATCTTCTACATTATTTTAAAAATTTGCGTAATTGAACTCTCTATTATGTAAAGTTCCATGGCTTTTGACAACTGCATAGTGTCATAAACCCACCGTTGTAGTATCATACAGAATAGTTTCACCATCCAAAAAAGCCCCCTGCTCTTTACCTGTTTAATCCTCTCCCTCAGCCCAAAAGCTGGTCAACCGTTGTTCTGTTTACCATCTCTATAGTTGTGCCTTTTCCAGAATGTCCATATAAATGGAATCATACAGCATGTAGTCTTTTCAAACTGGATTATTTCACTTAGCATTGTGCATTGAAAGTCCCTCCATGTCTTTGTATTGTCTTATGTCTTTTCTACACAAGCCTATAAGTCATTGAGTGTTTCCCTACTTTCTGGTATAGAACAGGCTTACATCCAACTTTCCCTCTCTCAATCCCCAAACTATTCATTTTCTCCAAAGAGCTCAGTTCAAAGATATTTACAAGCCAAAATTTGGACACCAGATATGTTCATTGCTACTATGGTGTTATTGCATCTGGGTCCTTTTAGTAAAGATGGTTAGAATATATGTTTATTTAAATCATGGCCAAATAAATTGAACCCTTTGTTCCCAATCCAAAACCACAGGGTTTTCCCTTTAATGGAAAGCAATTCTATATTCATTAATTCAAATCCGTGACCCCTAGTCAGGAGTGCATCTTGTTTTATATTCAAGTTTGGGACCAGTTATGTCTTATTCTAGGGCAAAAATGACTCAGTAAGAGAAAGCTGATCTGAAGGCTGATTAGATTTTACAGTGATCTATGTTTATATGAAGCATTCATAAGTTTCCATTCTTTGTGTCTGACTTGGAAGGTACACTCTATTATTTCTTTTAGTGTCCTTTAAAAAAAACACTTTCCCAAATCCTATTTATTACACATATGTCTAAGGTTCTGAGGAAGCAACTCAAACTGTACGACTTTCAGTTGAGCTGAGAGGTGGGTGACTGTCTCGTGATCTCGTACAGCCCACATCTGAACCTCTTACTGTTTAGAGTTCCGAGAGCAAGAGGGTTGTATTTCTGCTACCAGTTAATTAAGATACGGCATCTTAATTATCCTTTTATTGTCTTGAAGGTTGTGGGGTGTTGTGTAGAATTTTGCTGAACTTTGTATCATCAGTGGGTGCAAAGAGCTTCACTATTTTATCAAGAGAAAACTATTTTTGGCTCGGCGCCTGTGGCTCAACGGGCTAAGGCGCCAGCCACGTACACCTGAGCTGGCGGGTTCGAATCCAGCCCGGGCCCGCCAAACAACAATGATGGCTGCAACCAAAAAATGGCCGGGCGTTGTTGCAGACGCCTGTAGTCCCAGCTACTTGGGAGGTGGAGGCAGGCGCCTCGCTTGAGCCCAGGAATTGGAGGTCGCTGTGAGCTGTGATGCCACCGCACTCTATCCAGGGTGACAGCTTGAGGCTCTGTCTCAAAACAAAAAAAAACAAAAAAAAAGAGAAAACTATTTTTGTTAGCAAAGCTGGCTTAATTTTCAACTGGCATTGCGTAATTAAAGTGACTATACCAATGACAGAAATTCGGATTTCCTTCTTTTGCTTTCTTTGAAGTTAAAGGGGGAACCCAAAAATGAAACGCAAGTGGAAGCTTTTTTTGTCTCCCTTCTATCAAGGGAGACAAATTCGACACACAGCTAACACTGAGGAGGGCGCGGCACATTTTCCAGCAGCTGCAGCCAGGATTAACTGTACTGCCTTCCTCCTTTGCCTAATCCACCTGTGAAACAAAACTGAAGCAGGGCCTGAAGATTTGCAGTCTTCGGGGAGAGAGGCCGAACACTGCAGAAAGTGCCGGACCTGAGAAAATCCGGGTTTGGGGCCGGTTTGGGGGCCGGTTTTGCTGCTTCGGTGCCAAGTGGCCTTGGGCAAGGCACTGATTGTCTCTGAGCTTCTTTCCTTCTCTGCAAAACAAGAATAAAAGTCACCGCCTTGCTTACCTCATAAGGGCGTTTGAGTCTCCAATTAAATGCAATAATGTCAAGGAGCTTTGTGAACTCTAAAGAACTATAAATATAAGGTGTTATTAGAGGGTGTTAAAGGGAAATGATGAGACAGCTTAATTTAAGTAATTTCGAATGCCTCAGAGTCAGTGGAGCATGTGAGAGTGTTGGGTAGCTGTCCTGCCCTGTGGTGAGGGTGAGGTGGGCAGCCCAGGTGGGGAAGGATGTCTTTACTCCTCCCCACCAGGTAAAGGGGCCACAGCGTAGGCAAGGTAGGAAGCACTTCCTAGCGAAGGTGGGAGACAGCAGGGCGGTTTGCAGAGTGCAGCTACCACCATGAGGTGGGATTTAACTAACAGGAAACCAAAAGATGACAGAAGGGGCCAAATGTGCTCCAGAAATAGGAGTGGAACAGCTGAGGCTCAGAAATGGGGGGAAACTGAGGAAGTTGAGGCTGATAAAGGGCAGGTAAGGGGCGGCTGCTCTGGCACCAAAGAAGGCTACACATCTAGGGAGGGCCCGGGGGCAGAGAAGGCGCGTCCAGGCTTGGGGGCAAAGGAGCCTGGAGAGGGGAGCCCAGGGTAGTAATTAATGTCCTGAACCAGCCATCGCCAGACACTGGGAGAGCAATACGCTCTTATTAATCAGTGGCTA
Organism: Perodicticus potto; assembly: GCA_963574655.1. Taxonomy (NCBI): domain Eukaryota; kingdom Metazoa; phylum Chordata; class Mammalia; order Primates; family Lorisidae; genus Perodicticus; species Perodicticus potto. The sequence continues at coordinate 22,088 of CAUYRH010088852.1, read as the reverse complement.
CTGTGCGCCGGGCACCAGAAAGGAGACTCTATTTTCAAACAAAATCATACACAGAGCCCCAATGTATACAACAGGGAAATTTGAAACTGCTCTGCTGAAGCCAGGTGGTGGGGAGGGGAATGAGGACCCAGGGCTGTGCAGCTGTCCTCCGAATCCTGAATGTGTGTAGGAGTGAATGCATGAGACAGGGCAGGGCGTCTGTAGGAGAGAACTCAGATAAATGGGTTCAGGGGATTCTGTAAACTGCTGAGCAACCACGAGCAGTTAACACACAAAGGTTTCTCAAGCTTTACACGAGGCATGGGTGGGTGGGTCACTGTGACTGCTTGCCAGGAGCGGGGGAGCCCCCAGTCATGGGTGTGTGTCCAGCCATGGCAGCCACACTGGTAGAAAGCAAGCCAAGGCAGAGTCAGAGGAGTCTTCTAGGAACAATGTCTGGGCATGTCATCACAAAGGCACAACTAGCCCAAGGCTCTACATGGTGTGGCTGGCTGTCTGCAGAATCACAGACCACGATAAAAACAGCTGACATTTGTCCGGTGCTGACTAGCTGCCGGGGATAGTAACAACCCCCTCATGTGTTGTGGGAGGTAGAATAATGTGACCCCAGAGATGTCTTGTCCCAATCCCTGGAGCCTATAAGTATGTCATGTTCCATGGCAGTCGAGATGTCAAGGGTGCTCATTATCTGAGTGTGACATGCGGAGATTATTGGGGGGGAATGCAACGGAACCACAAAGGCCTTACAAGTGACGGTGGCAGGTAGGCAAGCCAGGGAAGGAGCTGTGATGACAGAAGCAGGGGCCAGAGTTAGGTGATGTGATGTGAGGACTTGACTGGCCATTGCTAATTTTGAAACTGAAAAAGGCTGAAGGCCAAGCAATGTGGGCAGCTTCCAGAAGCTGGAAAAGCAAGGATTCTCCTCTAGAGGCTCCTGGCCCTGCTGACGCTTTGATTTTAGTCCAACAAAACCCATTTCTGACTTCCGACCTCCAGAACTAGAAGGTAAAAACTTGTGTCGTTTTAAGCTATTAAGTTTGTGGCCATTTGCAGAAACTCCTACAGTTTCTCCCTCCACCTTCACCTTCGTGACAGCCCTAACAATCGAGTACTTCCTGTTGCTGTTTTGCACGTGAGTAGACTAAGGCTTAGAGAGGTTGAGTCACTTGACTCCGTGGTGCAGTGGGTGACCCAGCTCGGGGCAGGCCCTCTTGATCACGCTGCCACCTGGAAAGGCTTTACTTCCTCATTTCACAAATGAGAAAATCAAGGCCTGACCCGCCCAGGTCACCGGCACGTTGGAGACACACTCTGCCCGGGAGAATGGTGTGAACCAGTGCTTTGCTCACCTGGAGTCCAGGCAGGATTTGGGCCTGGAGAGGCAGGGCCGCAGTGGTGGCTCTCATGCTCCACTCATGGAACAAAGGGGTCGTGACCCACAGGTTGAGAACCGCTGGGTGGGATGAGGATGAGGACACTGGGGAGGGGATACTCAGGCGAGACATGAGCACCAGATGCCACACAGTTCTGTGAAAGATGAGGTTTAGGGTCTCACAGGAAATGGCCAGGGTTAACCAGAAGGGATAACCCTTTGTGCTGCCCATGATGGCTGCTGCCCATCACCCAAAAGTGATGATTACTTTTGTCATTTAAAAAGTCATCTGAAACTTGCAGGCCTGGGTCCTAGCATCCTGTACAGCACATACTGGTAGAGGACATTCTTCCCGTCACAGTGACTAAAATATCTACATGTGATTGTGGGAGAAAACTCAGCATTCTCTGTTCCTACCATGGGTTTTACGTAATTCTTTTCTTTTCTTTCTTTTTTTTTTTTTGAGACAAAGAGGTAGTGTGCTTATTTTTTGAGAAACATCTCCAAGGTTTTGACAGAATAGAAGGTCTTATGCCCTGGCCCCGTGGCCTCCTCTCCACACTGCCCACTCAGTGGATGGCAAATGTAGGCCCAGGAGGGCTGCTCACTCAATCATTGGGGGGTTAGATCCCTGAGTCTCCTTTTTTAAAGTATATATACACCCTCATACGGTGTGGGGGCTGCTGCTGGGAGGTCCCTCCGACTACTTGTGCAGCCGCACAATTTTCAGCTGCCTGTGGCTGGCGGAGCTGCCTGCCGGCTAGGACTGTTCTGGTTTCATTTTGACACAACTCCCAGCACGCAAGCAAGAAATGTCATCTTTTGTTTCAGACTTGTAAACTCAGAGAGGAAGCGAATATTTAGTTGACTAATTCCTAGGGGTACAGAGTGAAAATATATGCCTGTATTCATTTACAGTGGCTCAAAGGAGACAATTTTTTTTTCCTCATTGGACTCAGCCTTATTAACCTTCAGTGTTCCCTAATGTACAGTTTGCAAAATGGAGTTTTAAAGTATTTCTAAAATAAGTTTTCTGTATAATGTCTCAGCTTTGGGGTTTGCCTCTAACAGTAGTGGTAATTCTTCTGGAAAGTAATGAAACATGTTGGTTCATTGTACGGCTGGCTCAGCAAACACCGCGGAACGCTGTAAAGGACAAGGACGGTCTCGCACCGGGTTCTGAAGAAAAGTCTTTCTTGCTTCCACTCGGAGTCCAGGTGCCCACTGGGCACTGAGCCCTTTGCTGAGGAGGACTCTGGCCATCCAGGGAACTTGATGTTCTGTGCGGTTGTACGTTACCTGGATGAGGTGGTGAAAAACATGGCTTGGGGATTAGACAGCCGTTATTAGCTGCGTCGTCCTCTTCAGGGCCTAATACCACTCCTTGTCATCACTTTACTGTGGTTTTGCCTCCTTGTCTGCAAAATATGAATAAAAATACTTCCTCTCAGGATTACTGTGAGGATTAAAGGAGATAGTACAAGTGGTAAAAAGTAGGCCCCTAAAAATATTCCTTCCTCCAAGAGCCAGAAGTTAACAGGTTTTCAAGAATAATTTCTGTTTGATTCTGTTTGATTCTGGAGAACTGTCTTACGTTACCCTTCTGTCTTAAATTGGTCTGCCAGTTGGTCTATATTTATTTTGCTTAGCCTACTGGCAATGTTAATTTTTATTTCTTTTGAACATACAACTGACAATGGGAGAGGAAGATCCAAACTACAACTGGTAGCGATCTGTTGTGGTTATAATTCACCAAATGAATATGCAAATATGGGAGAGAGAGCTGTGCTGAGAAAAGATGGTCCTAATGAATTAATTGAATGTCTTGGGGACGTGAAACCAAACTTCAGTGCTAGAAGAGATGTCATTTGGTGCCTATTGGTAATTACTTGGAGTGGGAGAGTTACGTTTTCCTTTCTTTGCTGTCTTCCTCCAACACAACAGATGTGCATGGCTGCATGTGTGTGCACGCACACACACCTCTAACATTCCTCCTCTGCCAGCTGGCAGAGGAAGCAATTACAGGGTGATGCTGTGATACTGATATGAGCTTTTCTTCCTGGCCCTCAGCTCTCCCCGCTCAAGTTACATAGCCAAGATTAGCTCTGGTGAGCCCGACTCCAGCCCTGGTCCCTCACCTTCCCCTTATCTCTCAGGTCCTCAGAGCAGAGGGAAATAACTAGAATGGCCCCCTATCTGGTGGGAGAGCTGAGCATTAACCAGAGGAAGTGATGTGTAAGCTGCAGGGCCCTTCACTTGTACCAGCCCTCCTGGGGCCTTAGAAATAGGTTCCTATGGGTCAGTCACGGTGGCTCAAGCCTGTAATCCTAGCACTTGGGAGGCTGAGGCAGTGGATCGCCTGAGCTCATGGGTTCGATACCAGCCGGAGCCAGAGTGAGACCTCGTCTCTAAAAATAACTGGACATTGTGGCAGGAGCCTGTAGCCCCATCTACTTGGGAGGCTGAGGCAAGAGAATCGCTTGAGCCCAAGAGTTTGTTTGAGGTTGCTGTGAGCTGTGATGCCACAGCACTCTACCGAGGGCAACAAAGTGAGACTCTGTCTCAAAAAAAAAAAAAAAAGAAAAGAAAAGAAAGAAAGAAAGAAAGGAAATAGGTTCTTGTGGTCCTATATTTGTCACAAAATTTGTAAGAGATACTTTAACCACCATCCGTTAAGCCCTGCTCTCTTTCACCCCCTTCTGATTGCCCCCATCAGTGGTCCTCATTTGTCAGTCTGTGCCTGTCCACACACATTTCTAGGGAGTTGCATTGCAGGTCCTTGTGGTTGGGTTTAATTGGATGTGTTTACGCATGTTGCAGTGTTTTATGTGCAGAGTTAAACTCTTACTGGGAATACTCCTCCGGCCCACTGTGCAAACTCCCTGGGCGCTGGGACATATCAGTGAACTTATCCACCAGTGAACATGACAAAAGTCCTGCCCTCATGGGACTTGCATCTTTACAGTAAAGGGTCAAATGTTGGACTTTCTGAGTCAAACCTCTACCCTTTCTATTTTTCCTTTTGTATTTGTCCTTTTTATCCTTTTTAAAAAAAACTAACAGGATTTATTTCTTAAAGCATTTTAATTATAGAAAAAATGAGCAGATAGTACAAAAAGTTCCATGTGCCCCTCCTTTAACTGTCCCCCCACCTCAGTTTCTCCCATTATTGCCAGCTCTCATTAGTGTGGTACCTTTGCTACAACTGAAGAACCGACACTTATGTGTTGTCATTAAAGTCCACAGTTTACATTAGGGCTTGCTCTTTGTGTGGGTCTAGTCTGTGGGTTTTACCAAATGCATCATGCCTTGTACCCACCATTACAGAGTAGTTTCATGGTCCTAAAAATCCCGAGCTCAACTTATTCATCCAGTCTTTTCATGGCTTGATTGCTCATTGCTTTTTATTGCTAAATAATATTCCACTGCCTGCATGTACCACAGTTTATTTATTCATTCACCTATGAAAGACATCATGGTTGCTTCTAATTTTTGACAATTATGAATAAAGCGGCAGTGAACATCATCCACATGAAGGTTTTGTGTAGGTACGTTTGGAAATCATTTGGATAAATACCCAGAAGTGTGATTGCTTGCTCATATGGTAAGACCACGTTCAGTGTCTTAAGAAATCGCCAAACTATTTTTCACCGTGGCTATGCCATTTTGCCTTCCCACCGGGTTTCGGCTGTTCTGCATTCCTGCCAACATTTGGTATTGTTAGTGGTTTTTCTTGGATTTTAGCCATTTTAATAGGGGTGTAGTGGTAACTCATTGTTTCAATTTGCAATTCCCTAATGACACATGATATCACACATGTTTTCACATGTTTATTTGCCATCTGTATATCATCTTTGGTGAGGTGTCTGTTCAGAGCTTTTGCACATTTTTAAACTGGGTTGTTTGTTTCCTTATTGTTGAGTTTTAAGATTCTGGATACAAGTCCTTTATCAGACATAACGTTTTGCAGACACTTTCTCCCAATCTGTTCCTTGTCCTTTCATTCTCTTAACAGAATCTTTCTCACAGCAGAAGTTTTCAATTTTAGTGATGTCCAACTCATCAATTTGGATTGTGCCTTTAAGGTTTGTATTTTAAAAGTTATGCCAAACTCAAGGTCGCTGGAATTTTCTCCAGTATTATTTTTCTAGAGGCTTTATAGTTTTGCATTTTACATTTAGGTTTATGATCCATTTTGAATTAATCTTTGTGAAAAGTGTAAAGTCTATGCCTAGACTCGTTTTTTGTTTTTTTTTAAACAGGAGGATGGCCATTTGCTCTGCACCAAGACTCCTTTGTCTTTTTGTTCTATTCTGACAGGTTTTCTCATCACCAACAAAAATCTCTTTAAGTCACCCATCGTGAGTCAGATTAGGGATAAAATCCCCCAAAACCAAAAAACACTGTCCTGGCCCCGGGCGGACTGGCCATGGGCCCTCAGTACCTTCCTCCCAGTGTCAACTCGTATTTCTGCCTCCCCGGCATGGTCACCAGTTTGCCCGCAGCCTACCTCCTGTTTTGTGGTCGGTCACATTTGCAGGTCTTTTGGAGGATGAAAATTCCAATCTGTAGAAAAAATCGTCGACTTAAATGCCCAGGAATAGCAACTGACTTCCTGACACAGAGAATTGCTGAATAACACAGAAGGGGGAACACACAGAAGAGGGAACTCACAGATGCAGACAGAATTCAATGGTTCTCAGCAGAAATAGCCTGGGTTCAAATCCCAGCTCTGCCACGGCCTGGCCATCAGACCTGGGATAAGACGTTCAAGCCTTTTCCGCCTCAGTTTCCTTACCTTTGAAGTAGAGGGAATAACATCAACTGCTTCTTGGGTTGTCTGAGGACTAAACGACTTTTTTCACACAGAAGGAACAGAACGACGCTGAGCACACGGGGAGAGCTATGAATATGTCTGCTATTGTCCTTGTTGCCTGTCTGAACATGTGAGCCTCCAAAAACTCAGAATCAAAAGTTCAGACCCCTTATGCAACTTGTCATCTTCACTCAAAGACAAGCTAGGGCTGGAATTGCAGGAGTGGCTGAGTCATCCTGAGTCTTCCAACCTTTCCCAGCTTTCACATTGCAATGCTGATTTGGGAAGAAGAGTTACCTGCATCTGTGATCAATGAAAATCCTTGTACTAGTTTAACAAACCCTTCCATTTTAATGCTTTCCCAGAAGAACCAAGACGTTAAACAGTTGTAGGGAGGACTAGGACTACTTAGAAACTCACCATTTCATGTCATTTTACTGTCCTTGGCACTGGACCAGAAGCACTAAACTGTTTACCTTGGCATCTTCGGGTTCTTTTGAGATGACCTGACCTGACCCTCCTTGCTTGACTCTGCTCTTGTCAATTCATAACCCACACCACCTCTGCTCCAGCTTCCACCTCCAAAAGAAAGATGACACCCCAAGCCCTGCCAATATACCCAGGAAGCTTGTAAAAATTCCAGTTTTCTCAATCAGAATTTAAACTTTTTTACTTTTTCAGACAGTGTCCCACTCTGTCACCCAGACTAGAACGCAATTGCATCATCATATCTCACTGCAACCTCGCACTTTTGGGTTCAAGTAATCCTCCTGCCTCAGCCTCCGAAGGAATTTTTTTATTTATTGTAGAGACAGGGTGTCACTATGTTGCTGAGGCTGGTCTCAAATTCCTGAACCTCAAACGATCCTCCACTCAGGCTCCTGAAGTGTTAGGATTATAGGCATGAGCCATCATTCCCAGCCCTTGAACTTTTATTAAGTTCAGAGAGTGACAAACTCCTTAGGATGTAGGGTCCGGTCTAGAGTATTAAGTTGAAAAGAAATAATACTGCTCTTTAGAATGCCATCTACTAAGTAGACAAGATACATTTATTTAGTGAGAAATTCTGGCAGAAAAAAATAAAGTTTTTTTAAGGAGTTCTGAGATTTTTTGTGAAAGTTTCTTTAGAAGCTTCTCCTTATCCCTGCTGCCAATACATTTCTTTTATATTCTGGATTTGGAGTATTGAACTGTCTAGGCTTGACTGCTGAGTGAAAGTCACAGTCAAGTTAGCATATAAGAAATGATGGCTGGCTCTGAGTTCCTGATGGCGGGGTTTCAGAAAAGGGGGGAAAGTGTGTTAGTTCTTTAAAAAAGCACAGACAAGGAGGTTGACAAGGTTAGAAAGGCCAAGTCTCTTGGGAGCTTTGTGTGGGAATTCTATTACTTTTATCTTCAGGACCCCAGGTAATGATGATGATGAGGTACTGTGCTTACCTAAAAGCCTTTCATCTGAGGACTCAAGCGCGACACAACCACTAATTAATTCTGAAGGCAAGGTAGGCAAATATCATTATCTAAAGATTAAAATTTACAGGCAAGGAATCCAACAAGGAGGAAATTAAGCCCTTCACTGAAGATAATGTCAGAATGAATACCACCAATGAAGAGTCCCTGCCTCCTTACTTTCCACTGACCACCCTAGAGGTAGCTACAGAAGGGCTCTCTTTTACTCCTTTAGAAGTAGTTTTTGAATCATTATTTGTAGTAGACACTGTGGGAAATCAAAATGGCAACAGAAAGCAGCACATGATTAAGTATCAAAGTGGAACATAAAGAGAATAAGAATTAGGGTCTGAGAAGGCTCCCAGTACAGGGAGCTTGCAGTGGGATTCAGAATTTGAATTCAGGGGAAAGAACTGTCATGGGAAGAACTGAGCATCCTTCATGTAGGCCCTGAATGTTCTTTTTAGTTTTTCTTTTGTTTTCTTTCTTTCTTGAGACATTCTCACTCTGTCATCCTGGGTAGAATGCTGTGGCATCATAGCTCACAGTAAACTCAAACTCTTGGGCTCAAGTGATTCTCTTGCCTCAGCCTTGCAAGTAGCTGGGAATAGAGGCACTCTTGCTCAGGCTGGACTTGAACTCTTGAGCTCAAACAATCCATCCACCTCAACCTTCCAAAGTGCTAGGATTATAGATGTGGGCCACCACACCTGGCTTCTTGCTGTTTTTTCTAAAAACCCAAGGGCTTGACTATTTTTTACTTGGGCCTTTTCTTGGTTATGTGCTAAGCCTAACCTTGAGGGGTGAGATAATGTCTCCTCCAAGCGGAGAGCAGCCTTTGTTACTACCCACTATAAAAGAAGTGGATTCCCCAACTTATGGTTCTTCTCTTAAGGTCCAATCCACTCCACGCCAGTAGGGATCCCAGGCCCTGTGTTGCCCCTGTGTGACTTGGAGGCAGGAGAAACAACTTAGACATGATGCTGCTTGATGAGTGTAAGTAATAAAGCCCTTTGTCTCTGACCCAGGAGTCTCGTGTCATCTGACAACATCCACAAAACAGTAACAGATAACTGATTAGGTTGTAAGTAGGATCAAATCAAATCCCACAGCTGACAAAACAGCCTGAATAATAGTAGGTGCACCTTCTTTGAGGTACTTACATCTCTGCTGTTATGAGGCTGGGTGTGTGTCATTGTAATTGCTTATTTAATTTCTATATTTTAAACTGGGCTAGAAGCTCTGGGAAGGGTGGGGATGTTGTATTTCCTGTGCCTATGAAAGTGCTTGGCATATACTAGGTTTGCCTCATATACATGTATTTATCAAGTGAATAAATTGATATAGTCTCTGTAGGGGTACAGAATAAACGAGCTCCCCAGGAGGAAAAGGTTTTAAAGGATAGGGAGAATAACCTCCTTCATGTCTCCTCTGAAGTCCCTCCCTGTCCTTGGGGGGGGGCAGAGCTAGCTCTTCTCGAGTGCGACCCTTCCCTTTACAGAGTTCAGTGAGGGCAGGGAGGGTTGACGCCTCTCCCACAGAATGATCTGGGGGACTGCTGCGTCTCTTCCTAACCATGAAGTGGGGACAGATCCCTGAATTGACTCCTTGTCTGAGTATATAGTCTTGGTATGGACGTTCATTTAGTTTCCCCATGGTGACAAGGAAATCAAGCCCATACCTATGGAGGTCACCCTTGGTTTCCTAAGGTCCACAGGTAAGGGGGAGCCAGGAAGTAAGCCAGCCTGCAAAAATCCCAATGAAGACACTCAAGCAGAAAAGGGAAAAGCTCACTATTTTTTGAGTCAGTGATCAAATTCTTAGTATTTCTGGAACAATTAACTCCTTCATATACCTGTCCTGCCAAGGCCCTTCTCCTGCATCTCTGAATTCCTGATTCTTTCTAAAGCCAGGTGCTCATCACCACAGGCAGGGACAACACATCTCCCTCTAGAGGAAGTAGCCAACTGTTCTTAGGGGCACAGTGAGCAGTGGGACTGGGTGACTTTTCTCCCAGAAAGCACGTTCTCCATCTGCCTAATGGGAAAGAGAGATGGACATGTCGAAGATACCATAACCATTTTGCCTTGTCTCCTCTCCTCCCCCTGTTCTTTTCCCTTCCCTTCATCCTTCTAAAACACAAATGGAAATAGTACATTAGCTGTGACCATGAAAACCGTATTTACTAGTGATTTTTAACTTACAAGGTTGTCTTCCTTTCAAAGCTCTTCATGTCATTGACTTAAAGGAAGAAGCTAAAGCACAATTATAATTTCAAAGAGTTTACTTGAGCCTATGTGAGAACGGCTGCCTGGGAAACAGTTCCAAATTGCCTGGGGATGTGTTCCATTTAGCCTTTGTTACAAGCAGGTTTTTAAAAGAAGGGACAAGAGTGGGCTGATATAGGAATTTGACAGGAATTTGCATTGATTTACAGAAATAACACTGGATGATGACTGGCTATACGTTGTTGAACTACGGGGCATAAGTTATGGTGTCTAGTGTATGGCATTGTTAGGTTAATTTATTGGCATTAGTCTAACGCTGCATAGCAAGTGGCTTCAAGAAGTGATGACTTAGCTCAAGGAGCAAGCCAGAGACATGTCTGCTATCACATCTCAGAGTCTCTCTGGGCCTGACTATTTAAAGGGGCTCACATTTCTAAGATAAAAAGGTTCTTTTCTTGGGTGGCACCTGTGGCTCAAGGAGTAGGGTGCTGGCCCCATATACTGGAGGTGGCGGGATCAAACTCGGCCCTGCCCCAAAACACTGAAGAAAAAAAAAAAGTTTCTTTTCTTTCCAAGTGAGATCTTTTTTTTTCCCTCAACATTTATTGAGCCATTACTGAGGGCCAGTCGAGCGAGTGGGCAAAGCAGAATTGGTTAAAACATGGGTTTCTAGCTTGACAGATCTAGATTTCATCTGATCTTATTAGCTGTGGGACTTTTGGCAGCTCCATGTGGGAAGACTGAGTGGAGGCCACTGTACCCCTTCCTTGCCTTCCTCCAGCCAGCCCACCAATAGCCATAGAGCCTGCCCTTTAGAAAAGCCACCCCGCACTTCACCTCAATGCTGAGATTCCTTTCGGGCAGTGTTTTTCAACTTTTTTTTTTATGTATCACAGTACACTTGAACCTATAGTTAAATTTCCATGGCACACTTAAATTATGTTGATCAAAAAAAAAAAAAGAGAAAAAAAAAGAATACACTTACCATGTAAATTGAACTTCTTTAGAAAATAATTTAATTAATGATCTTTAAACATTTTCACGGCACACAGGTTGGAAATCACTCCTTTAGGGAATGCATAACTGTTTTAGTTCAAATTAAACAAATACTCAAATATCCTGGTGGAGGCAACCAACACCCACAAGTTAAAACTTGCCTGAAGGCAGTTTTTGCAGCCAGACAGAGAAGTGTGCAGCCACTTCATTGGGGGTGAAAACAGGACACCACAGAGAGGAAACACAAGGTTGGAACAGAGGAACTTGAAGCCTAAGAGGCAGAATTCATTGCTTAGCTTTTTCTTTCAACTTGATCTCCCTCCCTCTGTCTTATCAAGTTCTGACACAGCGGTATTCAATGTAAGCCACGGGTAATTTGTCTACGTGCTTTACCTGTGATCTATATGTATAGTTTTGGCCATTTATTCAAGGCCTGGCAATGATTAACTAACTATAAGAAAATCATGTGAGTTTCTAAATGAAATGGCACCAGAAAATTTCCTGGAGCCAAAGCTGTTTAGTGTCAGCCAGTGCCAAAGTCCTTTTTCATTCTAGATAGTGGCTGCTCTTTTCAAGGACTGATGAACTTGGCAGCAAGCTGAACAAGCCAAGTTATAGGGTTTCCAGGACACTGGGAAGCCTTGTCTGGGAGTGACAAGGCTTGACTTGCATGTTTCACCAGAAAAAAAAAGCTTTCCTGAAGCTGGAAATTACACAACTTTTCACCCATCAAACACTGTTTGGACACTCACTTGTGAGGCAGTGTGTTAGACTTTGGAAAAAAGGAAATCGGTTAAAAAACCAAACCAAACAAAACAAAAAATCAAAAAGAAACCAAAAGGGAAAAATAATACTGTTTCTGTCCTGGAAAAATGTGTGACACAGAGGACTTTAGCATTTCTGTTCTGGTCAAATAGCAACTCTCTCCTCAAAGCCATAAATGCTAAAGTTCATTCTTCCTCTAACGAAAATTGCCTAAGACAGGAGAGCAAAATTAACCTAGGAGGAACTATTAACAACAACAAAATCCCTTTGTACTTCTTGGTAACATTTTGCCAATGCTGCCCTCTGCTGCCCTCTTCAGGGCAAAACTAGAACCTCAACGCCTGTAGTTTACCACGAATGTCCCAACATTGGTTAGTTTGGAGAGATCTCAAAGGGTCAGTGGTCTTCATATTTCGCTCACAAATCTCTTAAAATAATTATGAATAACCATGTGCCTCCTTACAGGTTTCTAAGCTGACATATGAGTTTGTATCATCAGCTTATTGGTTACAAAAGATGGTCTTTCTCACATATTTTCTGGGCTTTATTTACAGTTTGAGCTCATTTAACTTATGAAACATGTTCTTTGTGTCACCTCTTGGCAAAGCCAGCCCTCGTTGTTAAACTAATCAGCTGAACTCTAATTGCTTTCTAACAGAAAAGTTTACTTGACCTTGCTAAATTCAACAATATTGTTTTTTGGAGACCATGATGGCACTCCTGGGTCCTCACGTGGGGGCAGGTGAATAGACCAGGCATGTGGCCCTCTAGGACCATCTTCTCAGAATGTTTCCTTTGTTTGGCTGTCGTGGGACTCTCCTCTCTTCGACTTGAGTGTTCTTATTGTGCTATTGTTTGGTGCAGCTTTTTGGCACTCTCAGAGAGCATATTGGGGTAAGTTTCGGGATAGTAAGAAGGGTATGTCTTCCTTTTGTAAAGAGGAAGAAGTGGGATTATAAAAGATACAATGAAGGAGAACAGCCCACCAAGGAAGTCTGGAAGTTCCTTGGGCACTCAGCTTTAAGGACAACATGCAGAAGCCGAGGGTGTGGAAAACTCACCCTGCCTATGGGATGACTGTCCTTCAGGTGCAGACAGCTGGCCTAGGTCAGCCAAGGCACACAGCCACCTGGGCCCATGCTCTGGCCAGGACCAAGGTGTAAGAGATCAAGAGGTCATTCATGTTCCATATACTCCCTTTCCTCTTCACTCCTGCTCTCATCTTTACCAGCTTTCCTGCAGGGTCACCCAGAAGATATGACTGTGAAATCCCTGTGTCATGCTTTTAAAGGGTTAGGCCTCCTGAAAATAACCCTTCCTTCTCTATCTCTCTTGAAGTCTTTTTTTGGGGGGGTGGAGGAGAGAGTCATGCTTTTTTTTTAAAGCCATGTTTTGTATTTTGCCGTGTGATGTAGTTATCTAACTAGAGACAAATTCGTCTCCACATTGCCTGGCTGTCTAGCTCAATATCTGGTTCGGGGCAAGTACTCAGAAAGTATTTCAGGCCACAGTCCCGTCCCATACCATTGCTATAAAGGTTTATTATAAGATACACCTTCCAAATAAACAGCCATTCCATTTCCTCAAATCACAGTACAAACTCCTCATCACACCCCTAAAAAGTGACAAAATGGGCCAGGAAGGGTGGTTCACACCTGTAAACTTAGCACTCTGGGAGGCCGAGGCAGGTGGATTGCTTGAGCTCAAGAGTTCAAGACCAACCTAAGCAAGAGCAAGATGCTGTCTCTACTAAAAATAGAAAAAAAAAAAAAAAAAGAAAGAAAGAAAAATCTGGGCATTGTGGCAGATGCCTGTAGTCCCAGTTACTCTGGAGGCAGAGGATTGCTTGAGCTCAAGAGTTTGAGGTCGTTGTGAGCTATGTTGCCGTGGCACTCTACCTAGTCAAAAAAATATATATTAGCTGTGGAATGACAAGGTGGGTTCTGAAACCTGGTGGCCAAAGGCCCTCATGAGAGAATTAAGATCTCAGTCAGGGAATCTTAGGTGATCTTAGGTGATCTCTGAGGGTGGGAAAACTCAAACTGTTAGTGTTATGGCCTGTTAGCATTGTTATGAGATTCATAAGGGAGAAACTACTCTTCAGGCAGCTTGAAGTGTGTAAAAGCGTAAGACAGGGTGGTTGTCTGATTATACAGGAGGCCTGGGTATGTTAAGGATTAGCATTTAAGGTAACGCTCTATGGAACTGACGCTAGAGTCAGTTAGGGTTGTTTTTAGTTGTATAGAAAACTTTTTTCTTTTCTTTCTTTCTTTCTTCTTTTTTTTTTTGTAGAGACAAAGTTTCACTTTATCACCCACAGCAGAGTGCCATGGCATCACACAGCTCACAGTAACCTCCAACTCCTGGGCTTAGGCGATTCCCTTGCCTTAGCTTCCCAAGTATCTGGGAAGGTGCCCGCCACATCCCCCAGCTATTTTTTTGTTGCAGTTTGGCTGAGGCCGAGTTTGAACCCACTACCCTTGTTGTATGGGGCTGGTGCCCTGTCCACTGAGACACAGGTGCTGCCCTTTGTTTTTTTTTTTTTTGAGATGGAGTTTCACTATGTTGCCCTCAGTAGAGCACTGTGGTGTCACAGCTCACAGTAACCTCAAACTCTTGGGCTTAAGAGATTCTCTTGCCTCAGCCTCCCAAGTAGATGGGATTATAGGCACCCACCACAATACCCAGCTATTTTTTTGTTGCAGTTGTTGTTGGTTAGCTGGCCCAGGCCGGGCTCAAACCCACCAGCCTTGGTGCATGTGGCTGGTGCCATAATCACTGTACTATGAGTGCCAGGCCAAGAAAACATTTTTTAATTTTTTATTATAGTAACATGTCTGCAGTATAGTTATATTTTTGTTTATATGTCTAAAAGTGGTAACTTTTTGAAAGAGTTCTAGAGAAGTACTTATTTTTATTTTGATGTAAATATTTGTTTTAACATAGTTTTTTGTTAAACAAAAATATGATATATTTGTTATAGTGTGGGCTAAGTAATTTTATATATTTTTGTCCTATTGGAAAGGTAGGATGTCCATGTTTGGGGAAATTATTATAGTTTAGGCTAAATTAAATAAGAAGGTGGAGGGATATGTCCTTTTAATTGGAGTCTGGTGTCTTCTCTCTTTGTTGCCACCCACAAGTCTTGGTCAGGTGTTGAGGGATATGGCTCGATATGTGTGTGATGAATCTATGTCTTTATTTTGGCCAGTTTGCCTATGGTGGGTGTGGTTAAGACTATATTTCATGGCCCAGTCCACCTTTTTTTTTTAAACCTGTCCTCTACCATGTCTTTCTATGTCTTTTGGAGCACTTGATCTCTAGAGTGAAATGAATGTAAACTTTTCGAAAGGGGTATGGGGGAGGTCAACAGAGGGAAAGCATATGAGTTAGTGAAAATATTTGTTGTAAATGTTGGATACATTTTTAAAATTTTATATCATTATTAACAAGTACATTTGATGGCATTGTGGTAGCTTGTAAGGGCCACCCATGTACACTTTTATAAAGATTTCACTGGGGCCTGTTTTGGGGAGCTACCCAAATTTGGAATAAGACAATAGGCTATACCTGATTCAGTGTAAATGAATTTCTTGGTATAGTTTGGTTAGTTGTCTTTCTAAGGTTTGATTTATCTTTTTAAACTTTCTAGAAGATTGTGGCCTCTAGGTAGTATGCAGCTTTCAGCGAACACTTATTTATTGATTGGATAATGTCTGTAATAAAAGATGGTCTGTTATTACTCTGGAGGCTTCTCAGAAGTCTATATTTAGGATAATTTTTTAAGTAATATTTTAATTATTTTTGTGGTTTTTAAAGTTCTTGTGGGGAAAGTCTTTACTCACTCCAAAAAGTTATCTCCTAGCGTTAATAAATATTTAAGTCCTCGGCTTGCCAGGACCTGGGTAAAGTCTACTTGCCAATCTTTAAATGCAACAGCCCTTTGATATTGTGACATTTTTGGTTTTGGATTATTTTTGAGGTAAATTAGACATTGGTTTGTGATTTTTTTTTTAATGTATTGTGGCGAGTATTGTCTTGTCACCCAGTGTATAATGAAGTTAGCCTGTGTCTTTTGACCATAATGTGTTATTTCATGTAGTCTTTTCATTACCTGACAACTGAGAGCTTTAGGCAGCTAGATTATTTCCCCTTCATTAGCATTCATTTGAATCAAAAAAATTTTCTTGTATTATCTTTTATTTTTAGTTTATTATACATAGGCAGGAATTTAGACAAATTTATAGGAGGGACTAGGGGAACTATGATAGCTTTTGTAATTATTTTAGTAGACTTATCTGTTAGATGATTTTTAAAAACCATTTTTCTTGCTCCTTTCCCTGTCCAGGGCAATGTATGACTCTTATTGGAACCAATAACCAAAATGCATTTAACAATTAGAGAATTTTTATACTGTTTTTAATTTTTTTCTATCGTCAATGATTTGCGTTTTTTAAAAAACAGTTCTGTGAGCATGTAAGACTAAATGTGTAAACTTTGAATTAGTATAGATATTAACACTTTTTTTTTTGAGATAGTTCTAAAGTCTTAGTTAGAGCTACCAGCTCAGTTCTCTGAGCTGAAGTTTTGCCTGGTAAAGGTTTTGTAACTTTTTTTTTTTTGCAGTTCTTGGCAGGGGCCAGGTTTGAACCCGCCACCTCCGGTATACGGGGCTGGTGCCCTACTCCTTTGAGCCACAGGCGCTGCCTGGTTTTGCAACTTTTTTTAGGTTATTACAATATATCTTGTTCATCTTTTTATCTTTAACATAATTATTACCATTTATAAATAAATTCCAATCTATATCAGATTAAACAGATGAGGTTTATTTGAATAAGTTTGATTAATTATTTTTAGACATTGTTTTAAAGTCTTATAGGCAGCATCAGGTAGAAGAGTAGTTGGGTTTAAGTCACTCACTGTTTGTACTATTACTGCAGAATTGTCTGAGACAGTGTTTTTCAACCTTTTTTATCTCATGGCACTATTGAACCTAGAGTTAAACATATACAGCACTTAAATTATGTTGATTTTTTAAAAAAAGAGCAAAAAAAATGCTTACTGTGCTTTGACTTATTACAAAAACAAATTAATTAATGATCTTTAAAAATGTTCACGGCACACCTAAGATCCTCTCATGGCATAGCAGTGTGCTACAGTATGCCAGCTGAAAATCACTGTCTAAGAGTATAGTCTGATACCTGGTCATTTGACTCACCATGAGCTAATGGGCTCCCTTGCTCTGAAGTACCATTAATACCTGATGGTGGACGTGGACTGTGAAACTCTGTCCTAGTATAACCCTTTTTATCTCTTGTATTTAATCACAGGTGCTTGTTACTGCTCGGAGGCATGGGGGCCAGCCAGCAAGGGTGGTACCAATCTGTTTAGACAGAAAAGTAATAGTTTGAGGTGCCCCTCAATGTATTGGAGGAACACACCAAGTCTAATCCTTTGGTGTTCATGGACATAAAAATAAAATATTTTAGCTAGATTTGGCAGTCCTAGGGACAGAATCTGAATTAGCATCACTTTTAAAGTTTTAAAGGCTGTTTGACACTCTGGAATTTAATTAAAGGGTGGTTTTCCTTCACCTTTAAAAACTTTATATAGAGGGTTAACAATTAGTTTAAAGTTTATTATTTAAATTTGGCAAAAATCTAGCCATGCTCAGAAAGTTCTGTGAGTGTTACCTTGTCTTTGGGATTGAGATCTTTCTAATTACATTTTTTCTTTTCTTTTTTGAGACAGAGTCTCACTATGTCACCCTCGGTAGAGTGCTATGGCATCACAGCTCATAGCAACCTCAAACTCTTGGGCTTAAGCAACTCTCTTGCCTTAGCCTCCCAAGTAGTTGGGACTACAGGCACCCCCTACAATGCCTGGCTATTTTTTTTTTTCTTTTGTAGTTGTCATTGTTGTTTGGAAGGCCCGGGCCAGGTTTGAACCTGCCAGCCCCAGTGTATGTGGCTGGTGCCCTAACCGCCGAGCTACAGGCACTGAGCCATAATTACTCTTTTTTATTAGTCAACAAACTCTGTCCCCTGGTTCTATGAGGAAGTCTGGGAATTTAACTTGTCTGTGTATTTGTCCTTTTCTCAGGACACTTTGTGATTAGATCCAGCCAAGTGGTTTAACGTGTCAATAGTATTAGTAAGATGATGTTTCTGGGTATCTCCAGTAATTAACAAGCCATTTATGTATTGGAGTAGCCATTCCCCAATAACTATAGACTTGAGAGGGTGTTGGACAAAACTTTACTAAAACTTGCAGGGGAGGTTTTAAAATCATGAGTTAACACAATCTAACAAAGTTCTTTAAAGTGTCTGGATCTTGTCATTTAAAAGTAAACAATTTTTGTAACTCTTTTGTCAAAGGAACATAAAACAAAGTGTCTTTTAATTCTAAGACAAAAAACTAAGTTGTCACAGAAGGCATATCATTCAGTCAAGTATACGGATTATACCTAAATGGATGCCTATCCACTACTATTTTATTAACAGTCTGGAGATCTTGAACAAAATGATATTCACCTGTCCCAGGTTTTTTAACAGGCAGGATAAGGGTGTTATATGTTGACCAACATGGTCTGCGGAGGCCAAAATGTTTCCAATGTTTAATTAGACTAGCAATTTCTGGTCTTTCAAGGCAACAGATATTTTTATCTCTTGTGCAGGTGTCCTAGCTTCACTCTGACCTTCACAGAGTTCTGGATGCTCAGACCAACGAATTTACCTGGTCATCGACTTCAGGGGTCACGGCTCTCCCTCAGCTTTGTGGGTCTCATTCATAGCTGTCAGGCATGTTGATGTGGTGCCTGAAGTTGTAGTTACTTCATTCTGGGAGAAAAATCACTTGAGCATTGAGAGATTATTTTTCAGATTAATATGAGGGTACAAATTACTAGGCTATAATGTTTGCATTTCTTAGGTAAAGTCCCTGTTGTAGTTGTGTCCACCACCTGAAAGATGTGCCCTATACCTTTACATTGTGCCCATTAGGTGGGAGCACGCCTATCCCCCTCTCCCCAAATTGAATTAAATAGAGTTTTTCTCTAATGTGGGCATGTATTATATCATTTACTGGCTGAATCATATTAGTATTGAGTACATTGGAGATTTGCTTTTCCATTCCTGTGATACTTTACTAAAAAGAAAGTGTTTAAACTTCATCCAGGTTAATACAAAAGATGCAAAGTCTCTATCTTTTCTTACAGCTGAATAGTATTTCATGGTATACATATACTACAGTTTAATAATCCACTCAATGGGTTGATGGGCACTTAGGTTGTTTCCACATCTTGGCAATTATAAATTGAGCTGTGATAAACAATCTAATGTAAAAATCTTTATGATAGAATGATTTTTTTTTCTTCTGGGTAATGGGATTTCAGGATCAAATGGAAGGTCTAATCTGAGTTCTTTGAGGAGTCTCCATACTGTTTTCCAAAGAGCTTGTATTAGTTTGCAGTCCCACCAACAGAGTAAAAGTGTTCTCTTCTCTTCACATCTGCGCCAGCATCTGCAGTTTTGGGACTTTGTGATGTGGGCTAGTCTCACTGGGGTTAGGCGCTATCTCAGGTGGTTTTTGATTTGCATTTCTCTGTTGATTAGGGGTGATGGGCATTTTTCATATGTTTGTTTATCATTTGTCTATCTTCTTCAGAGAAGGCTCTATTCATGTATTCATATATTTTGTTCAGTGATAGATTAGATTGCTTGCACTTTTTTTATTGATTAATTTGAGTTCTCTGTAGATTCTAGTTATCAACCCTCTCTCAGATTCATAACATGCAAATATCTTTTCTAATTCTGAAAGTTGTCTATTTGCTTTAATTGTTGTCCTTAGCTATGCAGAAGCTTTTCAGCTTAATTAAGTCTTATTTGCTTATTTTTGTTGTTGCTGGGATTGTCACTGAAGTCTTCTTCATAAAACCTTTCCATAGGCCAACTCCTCAAGAGTTTTTCCCATACTTTCTTCTAGGATTTTTTTCATTTCATGTCTCAGACTTAAATCTTTTATCCACTTGAGTCAATTTTCATAAGTGGTGAAAGGTACAGGTCCAATTTCAGTCTTTTACATGTGGCTATCCCGTTCTCCCAGTACCATTTATTGAGTAGGGATTCTTTTCCCCAGTGTATGCTTTTGTTTGGTTTATTGATAATCAGATGAAGATGAGAGGCTGGTTTCAGCTCTTGGTTTTCTATTCTGTTCCATACGTCTATGTCTCTATTTTTGTACCAATACCATACTGTTTTGATCACTGTGGACTTGTAATATAACCTAAAGTCTGGTAGAGTGATGCCTCCAGCTTTGTTTTTATTACTAAGAATTGCCTTGGGTATACAGAGCTTTTTCTGGGTCCATACAAAACAAAGAACTATTTTTTCCAGTTCTTCAAAGTATGATGTTGGCATTTTAGTGGGTATTGCATTAAATCTATAGATTGCTTTGGGCAGTATAGACTTTTTAATAATGTTGATTCTTCCCAGCCCAGAGCATGGTATGTTCTTCTATTTGTTAATGTCTTCTCCTATTTCTTTCCTTGGGGTTTCTTAATTCTATTTGTAAAGATCCTTCACCTCCTTTGTTAGGTATATTCCCAGGTACTTAATTTTCTTTGAAGCTACTGTGAAGGATTTTGTGTCCATGATTTGCTTCTCAACTTGTCTGTTATTGGTATATACAAAGGCTACTGATTTGTGGACATCAATTTTTTTACCCTGGGACCTTACTGTGTGTCTTGATCACTTCCAGGAAGGAGTCTTGTGATTGAGTCTCAGGGATTTTCTAAGTATAAGATCACATCATCAGTAAAGAGTGAGAGTTTCATCTCCTCTGCCCCCACTTGAATGACCTTAATATCTTTCTCTTGCCTGATTGCATTGGCTAGAACGTCCAGAACTGTGTTGAATAGTAGAGGCGATAGTGGTCAATCTTGTCTGGTTCCAGTTCTAAGTGGAAGTACTTTCAGTTTTACTCTATTCAGTATGATATTAGCTGTGGGTTTGTTATAGGTGGCTTCTATCAGTGTAAGAAATATGCCATCTATGTCTATATTCTTGAGCATTCTTGTTAGAAAAGGATGCTGAATTTTGTTGAATACTTCTTCTGCCTCTATTGAGAGTATCATATGGTCTTTGTTTTTGCTTCTATTGATATAGTGAATTACATCATGGATTTGTATATGTTAAACCAAACTTGTATCCCTGAGATAAAGCCTACTTGATTATGATGTATAATTTTTTTAATATATATTTTTTCTATTTGCTAGGATTTTATTGAGTATTCTGCATTGAAGTTCATTAGTGAAATTGGTCTGTAGTTCTTTTCAGTTGGGTCCTTTCCCGGTTTTGGTATCAGAGTGATGTTTGTTTCATAGAATGTGTTGGAGAAGATTCCTTCCTTCTCAATGTTTTGGAATTGGTTCTTCAGTATAGGTAGAAGTTTGTCTTTGAAGGTTTGATAGAATTCTATTATAAAGCTGTCTGGTCTAGGGCTTTTTTGTTGTTGTTGGAAGCTTTTTTTATTGTTTCTTCAATTTTTCTGCATGATATTGTTTCTTCAATTTTTCTGTTCAAGAGATCTATTTTTTCCTGGTTTAAGTCCAGGAAGCTTGTATGAATACAGGTATTGGTCCTTTTCCTCCACATGGTCAAATTTCTAGGCATAGAGTTTTTTTATAGTAGTCAGAGATTATCTCCTATATCTCTGTAGTATCTGTTATTTCCTCCCTTTTTCTTTGCTGATTGAAGTTAGCAGAGATCTTTATTTTCTGTTTCTAGTTAATCTGGCCAAAGGTTTATCAATTTTGTTTATCTTTTCAAAGAATCAACTTTTGTTTCATTAATTATCTGAATGATTCTTTGGTTTTCAATTTCATTTATTTCTGATTTAATTTTGCTATTTATCTTTTCCTTTTAGGTTTGGGATTGGATTGCTTTTCCTTTTCCGTTTCCTTGAGATGATTCATTACATTGTTGATGTGTGCTCTGTTTTTCAGATGTAGGCGTCTAATGCAATAAATTTCCCTCTTAAGACTGCTTCTGCAGTATACCACAGGTTTTGGTAGCCTATGGAATCATTGTCATTATATTCTAGGAATCTAATAATTTTTTGTTATCTCCTCCTTGACCCAACTGTCATTCAGCCAGCATAAGTTTGTAGAAGACTGGATACCATGCTTGCAAAGGACAGTTACTGATTTTTATCACATTAAAAAGAAACACTGAGAACAGGACAGTCTCCTGGCAAGCCTAGAGACATTTCCTGACTTGGGGGCAATTCCCCCAAGTAACTCAGTGTTCCGGAATGAGATAAGGTTGGTCACTCACTAGTAAGCATGTGTTAAACATTGATGCTTAGTAGCTCTTCATGAGGGTTGTGGGGAAAGAACTCAGTGAGGAGAGCATGTGGCATCCTTAGGCAGGCAGCCCTCATATGTAATTACCTGACTTCTCCACAC